>BHDV01024732.1:0-21583 GCA_005406045.1 Adoxophyes honmai | reverse complement strand
CACTCTATACACTTCACAATAAACACTTTAATCACGCGTGAATTTAACACCAGCCACACCTGACACCATGTAGTATTTGGGAATACTTATAAATAATACGTCACGTAGGTTTGCTTGACAAGAACAACTGATTTATTTACTAACTTGAGTCTACCCACATTATACAATCATTCAGGTACCCTACACAATTAGCTACTACGACACCTAGTTTCCGAATATTCTTGAGTTTGATGTTACAAAACATTAATTCTTGTATTGTTGCCTATGAGAATGCGATCTCGTTTGTCACTTATTTTTCTTAACTAGTAAATGGATTTAAACAACCTTAATACATTTTAGTTACAATGACGTCCAACTTTTGTGTGTTGAAATAAAATAGGTACCTACCTGGTTTCCTAATATCCTTGAGTTTGAGATTACGAATCGCCAATGTGTCAGCCATTTTGTTCTACTGATTTATTCTCAACAATCCTTAATTCAAACGTCTTTTAAAACTAAATGGTCCTATCTGGCTCCAAAAAAGAACAAACTACCGTTCATTACCCTGTATTGGTGCTCTGCCAACCGTATTGTGGGCATAAAGTCATTTTGGCATCAGTTTGAGAGAGAACTGCCACGCTTAAGTGCCTAATCCGAGCTGACCAGTTAAAGTAAATGGCTTGAGCTAAAATGTTCATTTTAAGAGCCACCTTATCTTGTAGGTATTTACAGTCGAATCATTGATTCTCGACCCAGAAAATAATAAACGTAATAGTAGTTTACCTTGTTGAGCAATGCAATGACACTATGAGGTAGGATTGCCAATCGTATAGTATTGGACTATAGTTCAGGTCTGTGTATTATACAGGATATCCGGAAATTGACCATAAATAATTTAACCAGTGGTTGAGTATATGGATCTGAAAACCCCTGTGAAGACTTTTTCCCAAAATTTTCATGTAATTTTTTTTAAATGAGAAAATGAAAATATTGACCACTCTTTTGTACTCCGGCTCTTATTCAACCGCGTAGCGTCGCAATGTCGAACGATTACAAGTGCGTACGCGTCGACCAACGGGACTTGCGTACGGGACGTAAGGTAGGTATAACACAGGGTGCAGTGACCTGAAAAGCGATGAAACATTCGTCTTCCATTGGGTCATTAATGAAAGTTTTCAGGAAAGGGGTTTTCAATGTAATGTTTTAAACTTTCGCGATTCTCACTCATATATTGCATGTACGCAAACGTCGGGAAAGGTAAATAAAAACGTGATTAAGTCCCGCGTACATGCATATAAATAAGGGGTTTTTAGACGCGTACACCTGACCACTGGTTAAACTATTTGCGTGGCTTTTCCTATATCACGTTTCGTGTGCTCTGCTTACCCTATTGAAACATGTAGGGTCACACAGCAATGCACCGTTCTCTCCTTGGTGTCCAAAAGGACAAAAGATTCAAACCTAATTCAAATAACACCCACCGAATACCAGGAAATCAGAAATAAGATAGGATAGCCTGTTGACAAACATGAGACCACGTCAATTGATTGGTATCGAATTCGATTCCCAATTCCAGTTAGTAACAAAATAGCTTGCGGCTACAGTTGCGCTGATACCAGGAATCCATGAAAGCATAGGAGTAACGCAGATGGCGCAACAATTATGTGGCTAGCTCAACTGGGCCTTGTTGGACCCGATACAACTGCAAAGTGCTTGGATCCGGTTTCTACATATTGATCGAAATGACGCGCTAGCTGTCATTGATTTATATTTGCTACATACACACATTCTGCCTCTATTCCCGAACGGGGGATAGTTATTAGGTTTAACACGTTCACTGCGGGCGGGCCGATTATCGGCCCGCCGCGGTTTTTCAGCGTGTGCGGGCGAACAAAAGTATGTCCCTCCCGCTGGTGCGGAACGAGTATCTCAGGTATTTGAAAGAGTTCGACAGAGCCAAGTATATATTTCAGATCGTGGTTAGAAATGTAGGCATTTTCCATCAAAACATCACGGCAGGCCTTTTTTCGACCTGCCCGCACTGGCGGTAAAAAACATCCGTTTAGTGCGGCAGCGGGCCTATCGCCGACCGCCGCTCGAGCAGACCGCCGGCGGCCCGCTGCCGCACAGAGCGTACGCCCAGTCATTTAGTGTTGTGCGCGCTATCGACTAGTAAAAATACTGGAAAACAAGGTTATTATCCCAGCCGCCTTTTTCGACGATAGTGATGATAGCAGCGAGGAAATATTTCCCACCAAAAAAAAAAAATGTTACCATTTTGCAGACAAGAACAAATACAAGTGGTAAGTTTTGTTTACTAACTTATTCCTAAACATTTATAAAAAGTGTTAATGAGGTACCGAAAACTGAGAGGAGTGATTCAGCCTATTGTTCTGAGTTGATATCAAATGGGATTTTCCGTTGGCACTTCAAATTTTTATCTTCTCCATACAAATTGACCCGGTCACTTGATCATTTTCTGAATGATCCCCTCAGTTTTTAGTTCTGTGTCGTTAACATCCACAATCCAATTTTACGAAATTTGACTCTTGAGGCAGTTAAGTGGGGTGGTAAAGTTTGTATGAGACTTCTATAGTTTAAAACTTCCTATGCTCGCGCCAATTTTGTAATACCTATATCTACTCGACTCGCGCGCGGTAACAGAGCGTCTAGTGTGTTCAATTCGATGGTGCAGTCGTTAACGAATTCGTTTGCGAGTTGTCGCGGAATGTATGGAGACTTGTCGACCGTGGCAGTTGTGCAAACGTTCCGCTGACGGCGCTGTCTCGGTTTCCATACAATTTTGCGATAACTCGCAAACGAATTCGTTAACGACTGCACCATCGAAATGAACACACTAGACGCTCTGTACACTAAACATCTTTGTCACATCGCTCCGTGAATTATTTTCGTAAAGTTGTGTTGTGTTTGTGGAGAATTTGTTTTCGTTGTAGGGGTCGGATTTTTTTTTCATAATTTTAAAAACCAACTTTTGGAACTTTAGCTAATATCCATCTCTCCATGGCGAAGTACGAGCCCGGACGGATGTACAGAACGAAACTTTAAGGGTTCCTTGTGGTCTACGGAACCCTAATAAAAAGTCACAAAATATTTGGGTTTAGTTACTTCCCAAAGGTTAGTTAGTAAAACTCATATGATAAAAAAGTCACTTGGATTAAAATAAATAAAACATTTCAGAAAATCAAGAAAAACTGAAGACTGCGGACCACACACTTGCCACCAATGGCATGCGCCGTAATTGTGTGGCATGCTGCAAGAAATTGAGAAGGACCTGCAGTAGTGCCGAAACTAAAAGAAAAGTTAAAAAAATAAAATCGTTCTGCAAGGAATGCAAACATAGCCTCTGCGGGTCCTGTTTCAGAGAAACACATACTTTATAAGCTACACTTTATAGTTACTATACTTTATAGTGTCCCACTGTTACTTGAGTAAAAGAATAAAAATATTTTTTTATCAAATACTACGATGTTTTATTATCGACATTCCCTTATTTTTATCTGTCCCATCACTACTAAAATTACCTTCTAGTGCGGAACGGGCCGCCGTCGGCCTGCCGTTTTCACTGGTTAATTTCTCATTTCCTGTTAAGCAGATCCCCAGGCGATTCGAACCTAAGAAGGTCGGTCTCAAGGTCATTCTCACAGTGCAAAAAAAAAATTGAATACATCATGTTTTGACAAAGTTGTAGACCTTAATTTCACGTTAGTGCTGGCGGGCCGCTGAAGGCCTGTCACGCACTGGCGGAAACACAGCGGTAGGCCCACGTCGGCCCGCCGCCGCACCAGACGAAGGTTTATGATTTTACTTCCCGCAGCTAAGGTGTTAAAAAATGGTTGCCTGTAAAGTCGGTTTTACGGGCGAAGATTTTACGTGACAACGTCTTTTTCTCGGTAGAATATTTATTGATTTAAGACGTTGTCACGTCAACTCCCAATCGTGACAGCTGTCCATGTCTGCGTTTGACGTCTCACATGATACCATAGAGGCTTCGCACTATCGAAGCGCCACCTCCTTAACACTGCGGGCCTCTCTCTCGTTCGGTGACGTCATCGTAACGTTACCGAGCGTTACACTTTTTCATAAGTGACTCCCAGCCGCAACCTAATTTAAGACGTTGTCACGTCAAAACTTGATAGATTTCTCATAGTTTACAGAAGGGTATTCAAATTTCATAAATCAGTACAATTTTCTTTTATTTATTGCACGCTATACCGGCTTTTATTTATGCTCCCCTGGTACCTATTGGCGAAAAAAACTATAAAAAATAGTATGACGCCATCGTAACGTTACCGAGCGTTACACTTTTTCATAAGTGACTCCCAGCTCAACCTAATTTAAGACGTTGTCACGTCAAAAATGAAATGTAACTAGCAGTGCGTATACTTTTGAAATGAGCCGTGGTAAGTACGAGTATCCTTTTTAAGGGCAGCCTAGCGGTTTCATCGACGTAACAAAATCACGGTGATTGTTCCTTTGTTACGGCAGCTATCTTCGTAACTCGCAACATAATCACACGTATTTTAAAAATCAAGTCCAACACGACGCAGCTCGTCATCACTCGGACTACTTAAGTCGGAATCGCTCGGGTAACACCGCTAAAGTGACAGAAACTGGACTAAAAACTAAACTTATTACATCGTGATTTAAGTGACAGGCGTGACAAAATCACGGTGATTTTTCACAGTGACTTTTTAGGAATGGAAACGACAGTCAGACGACTAGTAACTGTAGATGTAAAACGACGCGGTGTCGTGTCGGAGTACGACACGATTTTTGCCGTGCAAATCCACGACGCGCGTCGTGAAATCTTACGGCGCTGGACCGCGTCGTTTTACGTCTACGGCGCCGTGTCGTGGACATGACTGTGGCTAAGCCCTCACGGCTATAAATTTCACGGTGTTTCCCCGTACTAATAGGAATACAGAAAAACAACTTATCTCCCATTCATTCGATAGGTATATCCACGGAGTTAAACCAGTAATGGGCTTTCGAACTACAAACAACATCTCATACTCCATTCGGACCGGCGTGCTTAAGCTTGCACGGAATGTTTCAACTAGTCATAGCCGTTTCAGTTTGACAAAGCCAAGGATGAACACGAGCCAAAATGCACTAACGAAATAGACACCTCGCTAAATGAACAGGGATACCAGGAGAGCAGAGGCTGCTAAGAGAAATAGACGCAAATCCCTCGCTACACGGTCACAATTCAATCCGAGTTGGAACTGCGGTGGGCCACTAATGACCCGGCCAACGGGGCCAATAGTGATTTATTTGCCACGAGCCACGTTTGTGCTTAACGGTTTTAGTCATGAGAATAAGCGGAGTGTGCGTGCCACACTGCTACAATATCACAGTAGCTAAATCAATAACTTCAATGATTTTCTATACTGAAAACATTATGTCTGTATTCCCAAAGATGTATCAATATTCCACCTTGTGTCAGGGTGTCTGTCCCACCTCTCCACTTTTCCGTGGATATCGTAAGAGGTGACTAAGGATATAGGTCAAGAAATCTGGTCAAAAGAAGTAGTCGCAAAAAAAAACACGACGTACCAAGTCCTTCACAATGTGTTTGTACTACGCCGTACGTTGATCCGCCAACAATAAAATAACAAACATCATTAACTTTAATTATCCAAATTAAAATAAAGCGATTGACCGATTTTCAAATTGATCCTAAGAAACTTAGTTTAAACCGGCAAAGTGCAAGTCGCACCATTATACCTGTCATAATCATCACAAAACATACTATCAAGGATAACGGGTAGAAAAGCAAAGTTATATTTGCCATTGTCCTCATACTGCAACACCTGCGCTGTCCTATAATTATGGTACCAGTTACGAAAATGAGTTTTTACTTGGTAAGGCGATTAACACACTGCCACGCATCACGCAGCGTAGAGCGTGTTCTAGTGTTGCTTGTAACTATCTCCGTTTGTATAGAAAACACGCACAGTCCAACACACGGAAAATTTGACCACGCGCGTTCATCAGTCCACGCGTTTACAATCGGCGAAACATACATATCCGCGCGGTTGCAGGGCGAGACGCAAGCTATGACACACCGAGTCACGCATGCCTTGCGTGATTTAGGAAGGGATTGACGTGCGTTTGAAAATAGTTCTCAATGTTGATCAATTTACGTCGTAAATCCGCAAAAAGCAACTACGCGTGTAAGTGCAGCGTGGTGCGTGGCAGTGTGTTAATTGCGTAAAGTATTCGTTTTTTGCAATTCAAAACGTAATTTAACTACGACCATATCTTGAGATCGCGTAGACTTAGAAGTTTGTTCATTTTAACCGTTATGGAACCACACAGACCTTCTTGTATATGTGGTACATCTTCGTGCATACCAAAAATAATCTTAAGAGTCAGACAGACAGACAAAAAAGTGATCTTACGACGGTTCCTTCACCCTATTTAAATATGGAACCCTAAAAATAACCGTCACATTTCATAGGTATGTACCACATCGCGAGCTGGGATTGGTGAGCCACTTACCTATGTTTGTAACTTGGTCGTGTAATACTAATCCAATAGCTGACATCTAGTCGGTCACATCGGTCATTGATTACACGTCTAAATTGCGAACAGTGGCAAGTGGCTCAACAATCCCGGGTCGTGACTGTACGTACAGGCACAGAATAGATAATAGTACAAGTACAGGCATGCTTACGTAACTAAGACAGCGACCGCCCGCTCCCGTCTACCCCTTGCGTAGGACGTTACGTGCACCTGCTGCGAACTTTCGATATTCGAACGCGAAAACGATAATTGGTTTCGATTCGCCAGTTGTTTGCGTGAAACGGCGCCAATTAAATTTTGTTTGAATAAGACTCGTTATAAGGGGAAGACGACGGCTGTTTTTTCGTCCTAAATTGTCAGGAAACTTTGCTGATTGCGCTAATTTGCATTTTGGATGTAAATTAACGGCGTTTTGTGAGCCGGTTTTGGGATTTGAGCTCGACAAATCTTAAAAACGTGAGATAGATTATAAGGTAAATGTACCAATGCTCGACGCCTCAACGCCCAGTAGATGACACCCATCTGTCACCTGTCTTACTATGCCATAAGGTTGCAAGTGCCATGTATTGGGTCAGTATCGAGGACATGGACGTTTACCTTACCTGTCACAGTTAAACTAGATACGTCAGAAAATTACTTGCCGTGCTAAGTTCTCTGATGCAGGAAAGATTAATAAATAGCACTTTTTTGCATCAAGTCAAATTTTGGTTCAGTGCAATTATTTTTAATCAATATATAATTAGGTACACAAAACAGTCACAAAAAGCATACACTTCAATCCTCTGGACTAGTAACGCATTTGTAATCCTTTTGGTATTTTTCAGATGGATTGTTCGTTTACCTACCATGGAGTATAAAAAAGAAAAAACTTGTACACTTAAAAAAAGCGTCAGAACGATACTACTACTAATAGTAACAACTCTTCCTTCAAGCATTCATGCAGCAAGAACCTCCAAGTTCCTTGCTGCCTATTTATTTACAAAACTAGCCAATTACTAAACTTATAACTAGCCGTTTAAAGTTCCGATAAAATTCAAAGACCGTTAAACTTGCCTAACTTCAGATCGCAAGGTCCTTTGTGTCTACGTGCTAACTACATGAAATTATCAGCAAAGGGTTCCGCAGCTCGCTTTGATCTAATTGCAACTCCGTGACTACTGCTCCCTCCTTCCATTAGTAACCTGTACCACTATACTTCTTCTTCGCAAGATAAAACACTACAGTCTATATCGTCACGGCACCATTGCTCCTCTTTGTCCAGCGTACCAATGAAGAATCGGTTTCCAGAAGGCAATGGTAGCGGAACATGTTTCAAACATCGCGTAACTTCTTAAGATGCATGCAGGTCGACGACAGATCTCTTCCAGGTCACGTCGGAATCATTAAAAGTCTAGACAGAAAGAGATTCAATTTGTTATTAAGTTATTTAGCCTTGGCTTATTGAGTTTTTCAGGAGTTTGTTTATTGACGTGTTAAAAGGGTTGGATGGAAATTAGATTATTTGCTGGGCCGAAAGTACTTCGTAAGCCTTTACGAAGTTAATGAGTTACGCAAACTTCTTCTGCAAGTAATTAGGTATAAGGTGGGTAGTTTCCAAATAGACCTCTTGTATGAATTACGGTTAAATCAACAAAAATAACAAAATAATAAATCGGCCAAGTGCGAGTCGGACATGTGCACAAAGGACTCCGTACCAAAATCGGCAAAAAACACATTTTTTGTATGGGAGCGCCCTTATTTTTTTTCTCTGTTTTTAGTATTTGTTGTTATAGTGGCAACAGAAATACATCATCTGTAAAAAATTAAGTCTAGCTGCCACGGTTCTTGAGAAACAGCCTGGTGACAGACGGGCAGACAGACAAACAGACAGCGAAGTCTCAGTAATAGGGTCCTGTTTTTACCTTTTGGGTTACGGAACCCTAAAAAGTGGCCATACCCCAAAAAGGGATTATTCATTTTAATCAATCTCGTCAGTAAATAGTTTCGAAGCAATAAAATAATCAAGTCAAGGAAGGGTTTGTTGAATCCAAAGGCTCTTTTCTTCACGTCATAAATAGAAACCACGATTCCCGTCAAAAGCTGGAATTTGAAGTTGCAGACGCAACTTCCAATGCTACATTCAACTAGGACCCATTTACTGGATACTTACTAACTTCTCTTTGTTCTATACCTAGTTTCACTCTGTCATCGCGAAGTTCATTGAATTTTCGGAGTCATTATGTTTTGTACGCTTAGCACAATGCTTTGCTGAATACTTCAAATAATAATTGTTTACATAGATAAGGTGACGCCATTTACATTTTATATATCGAACTGTTAGTGATGCCAGCATTGTGTATTTTTTATTATACTTTTCTTCTCGTTTAAGATTTCCGGGATCGCACTGAGGCGGCCCTATTAGCGCTTTTCAACAAAGTATGATATCTTATTGATTTCATTGCGTGCATGGCATTAAATATTGTTTGGCATTAAGTAATTTGATTTTACTCATATTCTACGAAACTTACTAAAACCACTAAAGAAAAATAAATACCTAATGTTGCATTCTATTATGAAGAAAGCGCCAGACGTAATTACATATCTCATCGGAGTGATGTCGTTTTCTAAACAACACAATATGCCAATCAGAGTCAAACTAGCTTACGAGTAGGTAAGGTAAAAGTACCAATGCTCGACGCCTCAACGCCCAATAGATGACACCCATCTGTCACCTGTCTTACTATGACATAAGGTTGCAAGTGCCAAGTATTGGGTCAGTGTCGAGCACAGGGACGTTTACCTTATTTGTTATCTTTTATCTAAACAGAAAATGACACGTCACGCCTGTACCCCGAACAGGGCGGACATACCGTCACGCCTCTTACTCGCAGGAATAGGCAGAGGCCATTTTCTTCCACTTGCTACAATCCTAAGATATCTCTTTTGCTTCATCCACAATTATTAATCTCTTTATACACAGTCATTGTCGTCGGTTTCGGATAAACGGGGTATAGCTACAGAGGATGAGAAACATCAATTAGAAAAATCCATGGCTATTTCACGTTCTCGAACCGTATTTGTCAAGTTTAAAGTTAAATTAAAAAATAAAAATACCTTCAATCATTCTCAACTGAATCAGCGTCATGATTTCATCTTTGATGCGATCGACGTTAACTCCTAGTTAAACAAGATTCCTTGGACTACCTTGTGGCTCAATGCGTCTCTTTCTAAATGATTGAATCAGAACAGGACCCACTGAGCGTCAAGTGACAAAATACTCGGAGTAAAGACACGCTACAAATCCCTCTCGAGCGTCGCAGAGTGCCGCATAATCGAATCGCGTGCTAGGCGAAGAATTGAGTCTAGCGACCTTTAGGAGGATGGGTGCTCGTTGTAGCGACTTTCTTGTGATTGCTTTGTTTACAACCAAATATTTACTTACATACTTGCATACAAAAAACATGATGTTAAACTGCTAGATTAAAGCAGAGTTAACGCGAAATGTGCCACTTCTCAAAATCATTTATTTGCCTTAAGATCCTAGAGCTTAGTTTTGAATTAAGACACATTTTGAGTTAGCCCTGTTTTGATCTAGCAGTATGATGTATTCCCATATGGGTTGACAAAGTTCACAAAATATAGACAAACCCATGATTACTTCAAGTTTCAAAGTCACTTCAGGTATAATTATTGGTTTAAAGTTAAAATCAAACCATCAATCAACCAAAAACTAAATCATCACAGAATTCTCGTTCCAAATTTCGATATCTCACTTGACAGGAATCTAACTTGGCAAAATTATAATTATTAGGAGTTAGTTTGTGCATCGCTTTTTACCATGGAAAATAACCATTTTATATCGTTGAGGTATTATTCTAAAAAGTTACCCTGATGATCGTATCATCTCGTTTGCAGAGGAGTGTAACTCCAGTGTCATTCAAAGGTGATGGACACCAAAACTAGGCCATGTTTTTCAAATTGGTATATGTGCCAAATCAATAATTACTAAAACTATTTCCTTCACACGATCAAGAAAATCCGTTGAAGATTTATTGCTGAAGATCTACAAATTAAAGAAGTTACAGAACTGATGGTTGAGATTGTAAGTTTCTTAATTGTTAAGAAGAAAATGGATGGCATCGAATCATGAGTTCATACAGTTTTCTATGTTAGTAGGTACTTATGTCTAAAATTCTGACAAAGTTAGAACTTGTCAAAAAATACACACAATGAAAAGTTCGAATAATTTAGCGGAGTTAAGCTGGACTTGGTAGCGACGGGCCAGTGTCCTCTAAATGATGGGCTACAAACTAGCATGAATTATATCGAGTTGAACTATATTTTTAAGACGCACGATACATTAAATAAAAACAATCATGACCAAGCAACCAATTTTAGCACCATTTAAACGACCTGCCAGCCTCTAAAGCAAAAGTCTTTACCTATTTTGAGAGTTGTAACTCTAAACTCAACACCACAATATTAATGCCACTGCATTACTATTATTTCTTCGCTTATCCTTTTAACCCGCTAACACTCGCCCCGCACGGTGCTGAATGCGGAAAATATGCATTTGCACCCGATGGGGCCGCGCGGGCCTCTCGCATTAAGGGACTATAACAAGCTCGCAACTTCCACCGTTGAACTTTACAAGTTTAGTGTATTTTACGTCCATTCAAGCTTGTTGAACTCCTTCGCGATATTTTATTTACACCCATATCACAATGTTGCTAGGATACGTTTAGACGCAGTTAAGTATTCTGTACTCATAGAGGACAGCCCCACTAGAGTACTGTCATTTTGGTTGTTCGGAGACGATTCTGCCAAACCATGGAGGCGATCGCTGTGCTCTTATTGACCGGCCCTAAATTGCGCGTAACGCTAGTTCCTTTTTTCTCCGCGGTTATTGGTTCCTTACAATTTCTGTGACAACGGTGACGTTAATAAGTGGCAAACCACTAACTTAACCTAAAATTAACCTCAGCTTCTTTTAATAAACTACACTCTTATATTGATATATTTTAAGATGTAGCACTGGCATAAATAACTATAGTCAAAGCGTAAAAAAACTAAAAAAAAACATGGCGGACGTTCTCGATGCCAACATTCACATGTTTGATTTCACACGTCCTCTGTGAACTAAAAATTTATCGCCTCCAGTTCCAAGTTAGTTCAACTCGGAGTTTTAACTGTTTCATTCAATAAAAAATCAAACTCAGACTTGCTCTGGCTTGCCGAAGTTTCTGGCACAAGCATTGAAAACAAGCGACCCAACTTAATAAGTTGAAAAACCTTAACAGTTTTGGTTACAATCCTCAACAGCTCTAACTGATCTGAGTTTGCTAGAACTTGGCTAATTATAGTCATCCTTGTCGTCATGATTCAGATAAGTAAAGCCACTGCAAGGTATAGGCCTTCTCTCAGTATGAGAAGGCTCAGACCATAGTTATCAACTTTTCATTAGTTAAATAGATAAATATTTTTGCAGTGTGCAGGTTTCTCATTATGTACCATTTGTCCAGTAATTTGTGACTCTTTAACCAAAGTTACTGTAAATTTCATAGTTAAATGTATGAGTTCAGGAGGAGGGGTCCAAATTTCCCAAATTTTGTGTGACGTAATTAATGGACAACCCCTAACACCTCTTTCATTTATATTATTAAACCCAAAAATTTTCCAAAAGTGGCTTCCAAACGTGAATAAGTCATAATTTTGTACATGCAACGTTCCGTATGCTCCGCCTTCCCCAATTTGAGACTACAGGTTTGATGCACATAGCGTCCGTTTCCAAATTTTGCTTTCTCAGCGCAACTCCATCATCTGAGCGACGGTCAAAGCAATTAGTCTACGACTCTATCTCTTAATTAGTCACCATTTAGCAGCAGTTTTAGTGTTAGTGTTACCAGTCTGGCATTGGATAAATTAGAGTTTCGTGCTCTGATGGTAATTTATTTTGAGTGAAGCTGAGTTACAACTTGAATTTCCTTCGTTTTAAGGTTTTAGGTTAGGGGTTTAGAGGAAAAATATAATCCTATAGGATTAATTTGTAGTACCTACGTCTGTCTGATAAGAGCCACTATCTTAAGGTAGCATAGAGATGTAACATTTAAATTTATGCCAAATCTCCAAGGTCTACGATCTGTAAAGATGTGAAAATATCAAAATATGAGTCGTAGAGAGGAGCAGAAATTTACGGATCAACTAGACAATTTAATTTTTTTGATTAGGTGACTAAACGTTTCGTTTTTCCCATAAACGTTACGACTTTGCCCATGGACTCGCCGTGTATGTTATACTTTTACGGCTGTATGTTGTGTGAACCTACACACAACATTGTGTTGTCTATCGATTTGTAATGTTAAGTGCCCCGTGTCTCAGAGTTTTATACGTTTCGACGGCGCTTCAATGTTATGACACGTTAACTTACCTACGGCTGCTAGGGTTGTTTGAGTTCAGATTTAACCCCTTCTATTGAATATCGGTTGCCTAAGAGCCGGGTAAAAAAGATTGGGCTATATTTTCAGATTTTCGTTTTTACTTACATGAAAATTCCGGGAAAAAACCTTCACGGGAGATTCAGACGCGTATAGCCGACCGCTGGTTAAAATAATTACGGTCAATTTGTAGCCTTTTTAATAGATAAGGGTTTTTTTTATAAAAATAGTGATTCAAGAGGAAGGTTTATAGTAATAAATGCATATATGTAGTACAATATATTACAGTAGAGGAACACGACTGATAATGTCAAATAATGTCAATTTTAGAGGGTTTTTATGTGCTATCGTTATTCTGTAGAACGTTTAAAGGAATTGCATTGGGGCGGGTCGCTATACATAAATAGTGTGTTACATTTTCACCGTGTTTATTGTTAGCCTTTATTTTTGCCGGTCTCGATACTTAAGTTTCCTTTATCTGCCAGATTCAGTTCAGTTCACTTCAGTTGTCTGCCAAAGACTGGTTATAAGTAGTGTCCGACCGAAGCTTCGGCTTCGGCTTCGGCTTCGGCCACCTTCGGCCAAAAAAACCACCTTCGGCCAAACCTTCGGCTTCGGCCAAAATTTGGCCGAAGCTTTGGCCGAAGCCGAAGGTTTGCAAATCGTGATTTTAAATTGAACAAACGATGCCAGAGCGAGACGGATAGTACGCAGCGCTTAGCAGGGCAGCATTTCGCCGGCCCGATCGCATTACTTGCAGTTAATTATATAAATTACTGACAACACACAACATAACAACATAGTTACACTTGATTTAGGAACGAAAACTGCGCATAATTTCATACCGTTTTTTTTACTATTACCAAATTCTCGTATTTCTTAGGGTCAACATGGGGTCAACACACCTTCGGCTTCGGCTTCGGCTTCGGCCGAAGGTTTTGATGAAAGCCGATTAATCGGCTTCGGCTTCGTCTTCGGCCAAAATTGTACCTTCGGTCGGACACTAGTTATAAGAGATCCCTTAAAGAATAACTACGCGTTTGTATTTCACCATCTTAATTATTTTATATCGTCCTTTATGTGTGAAGCAACCCTATACGCACTCGTCGAGCGCCATTGATTTCATCGACTTATCTTCTTTACGAGCCCCGAGTTTTACAACCGGCAATATTTACTCGCATAAACAGAACGTTTCTTTGTTAAAACTGTATTATTTGTACGTAGGCGCGTG
Organism: Adoxophyes honmai; assembly: GCA_005406045.1. NCBI lineage: Eukaryota > Metazoa > Arthropoda > Insecta > Lepidoptera > Tortricidae > Adoxophyes > Adoxophyes honmai. The sequence goes on along the minus strand of BHDV01024732.1, from coordinate 7,411 downwards.
TACACTTAATTGTACATCTCTTTGAGTATCTTCAATCTACACCAAGTTTCATTATAGTAATTAATAATTTACTTTAAAAGTTTTGTAGCCTAATAACAAATACGGAACCCTAATGGATTCGTTTTGTCTGTCTGTCGTTTTTTCTGGCACGGTCTTCGAAAATTACAGTTAGGTTTATATTTATATTTTTTTTTCTAAACTAAGTTCGCGCGAGTAGTAAAATGTGTCTACTCCTTTGTAACCACGAAAATAAGAGACTTTTAAAGTTTAAAAAAGATGTGCAAACCAGTGCTATCTTCCACCGGAAATGGGATTGAAAGAGATCTAGTAAGTAGTTTTTTTTTATACATCACAAATCGTATACGATTTACAAATTCAACCAACTCAAATATAAAGAGAATTAACAAAAAAAAACATTTATTTAAATAAACTTTTATATTATGTTGCTTGCTGCTACGAAACCCTTCATGGGCGAGTCAGACTCTCACTTGGACGCTTTTCTATCGCCTAAAATATACCTTAACCTATCTCCTTAGTCTTACAGATACGACATCCACAGAAGAAATGGTAGTAGGTATGGTAGGATAGTAAAGCTATATTTATCCAATTTATCCATCCGAGGAAAAGAAGAGTCAAAGATGTAGCGCTGTGTGCAATACCTCGTCCGCGAAAGAAATATTAAAAAAAAAGATATTGGAGAAAAGAAGATATTTGTTTAGCTTAGGTAGTGTTAGGTTTTATCTCCATAACTTTTCTATTTTGTATGTCGACTCGTTTTCGTTTATCCTGTCAATCGCAAAAGGTTAACTGGGAGTGATCCCCTCGGGAATAAGTTCGCCTTTGTACATGAAGCTGTTATCTTGTATCTTGTTTTTTGTAATTGTTTTATGTGTAATAAAGAGTCATACAATACAAAGAAGATGCTGATGAATGAATGAAAGTAGAAGATGATGAAGAGAAAGAATGCTCAAGAATAGACCGATGCGTTGGTTTATTCGCCAGGTTATGGACTGTGTCACTCGGCCCAGGGAGCACTAACCCAGGCATTACGGTTTATGCTTTTATTATGGCGGCATAAAATCACTTCGCGCTTTCGTAGGAGATTCAATTTGCTCGCATTATGAGCGTACGTGCGGTGACGTGCGGGGACACACCAACTGAAGACTAGCGAGGGATAAATGATACAAGGTGGCCGAAAATTAGTCGTAAATATTTTAACCAATAGTCCGGTATATATGTCTGAAAACCCAAGTCAAGTTTTATTCCGGAATTAACATCAAAAAAAAAATTGGAAATCTGAAAATATTGCCCAGTCTTTTGTACCGGCTCTTAGTTAACCGGTTTAAAGTATGCGCTATGCAATGACGGGAGTTGCGTACGGTACGGGACGTAAGGTGGTATAGCTCAGAGCGCACTGACCTAAAAATATTCCGGCCACCCTGTATTTGCCAATTTTTACTTACATACATACATATTCTCACGCCTGTATTCCCAAGAGGGGTAGGCAGAGCACATGAATTCAACAATCCAGTGCTACGTTTAGCAATTTCAGGGTAGTCAGATGGTTAAACGTGACATTGCAGTGACAGGTTGCTACCCCATCGCCCACAATACACTAACCCTTTCCCAGAGTCGACTCTTACGACACCCACGGGAAGAAAGAGGGAGGTGCTATTCTAACCCGGCACCACACGGGTTTTTAAAATTATTACTTGATATCAATAATTGTAACAGGTAGACACTTGTTTACCTAGTTAATGGTAGAGATTTCCTGCGCGAGTCGAACTCGCACTTAGCCGGTTTTCTTTACCCTACGGTGTGCAAGTACCCGAATGTTTTAATCTTTCTCATGTGCCAGCGACAAACTCCGCGGCTAAGCGTCTATGGCACTCATTAATGCTTCAAAAACTTGGCGTTTGTTTTGAAACCAGTTTTACTACTGGCCGATGTTATAAACTCTGCGACAATTAAACTTCTCGGTTTGGTTGAATTCAGGTTTAACTCTTAGGAAGTTAGTTTTAGAGGTGTGAAAGTATTAAATTTTCATGCATTTAGTCCTTGTCGGGTTAGAATGACACCTCTCCATTTATTTCGTAGAGGTCGTAAGAGGCGACTAAGGAAATAACCAGGTGTGCTTGGCGACAAGTTACCAAACCTATCACTATTATACCTGCCAACTAAAAAATATGCTTAAGTCGGTCTATGTAGCGTTTTGTGTGTTCTGCCTATATGTATAGTAAATTTGCCACATTACCGCGACCATCGCCGTAATCGGTAACAGATCCTCCTTCTAAACCAGTAAAAGTAAAACGAACCAAAATTTTATCTGCAACACGCTCAACTGGAAGCAGAACAAAAGCCGCAACGGTTCGGGAAAAATATCAAGCACTTTCGAGACCGATCCAAACTTTGCTGCCTGTTCTCATAATTACGGTCTAGAGCAAGTGTTTCAAATGTGGGGGTTTCGATTGACGAGTTTTTATAATAATTACGTTGAGAAGTCTTTGAAAAGTTCACTTTTTAGCCGTGTTTAATGTCGTGTTGTGGGTTTTTAGATAACACCTTTCTTTTTCATCGACGTTCGTTCTAAAGAAATGGCAACTGGAATTGGTTTACACTCTTAAAGTAAAGTATTCAACTACATACATAGAACATACAATCAAGCCTGTATTCCCTAACAGAGTAGGCAGAGCATACGAATCGTTACATAGTCAGAACCATGATTATTTCGCGCATCGCAGCCACTTCTAATATATTTTTAGGTTCAACAATAGATGGAAGAGGTAAAATAGTGAAAGGTTGCAAGCCTGTCGCCTAAATCAAACTAAAACCTCCATAGTCGCCTCTTACGACACCCTCAGAAGAAATGGGGAGATATTATTGTATCCAAATACCACACAGGTGTATAGCTACTTGAAAAACAATCGTCAAAGCTCAAAGGTTTCTCTTCGTACGTTGTTTCTGCATGTTGCAAGTCATTCATGGCATTCAGTTTGAAGGACCCGCTACAGCGTTTACGCGTGGAACTCTTGTACTGGAAGTCCCATTCCATTTGTTAGTATTTCGACCATAAAGCGTGTTTTGGTCGGTTCACCGTGTCGCGTTTCATCGCGACCGTGTTTTATATTCGCAGAATTTTCATTTTTCACACACGTTTAGTTACTAAAATACCCGCGTGGTCCAAACTACGCGTCCAAACTAGACAAATGTCCCACGACATATGTGTCGGCGACATGTCGAGCGAAGTCCGGCAACGTCGCGCTACTTCACCCCACGTTGCTGGGGACACGTGTCATGGGACATTTGTCCCCTAGTGTATCCTTGGCTTTATTAGGCGGGCGTACGTCGCGTGTAGTACGTAGCGCGTAGGCCCTTAGAATTTTGATACTTAATAATGTTTCTTCCGTGGATTCATAGGTACGACGTAGCACCATCTTGATTTTAAAACTCTAGGGCGGAGTCGCGCCGCCATGCCGACGCATAGCAACGACATGTCGCGATCCAGACGCCGACATTTCGCCGTACAGCATTGAGTCTTTACACATTCACACACACACACACGTAATACATGGGCGTAGCCAGGGGGGGGGTTTTGGGGGTTCAAACCCCCCCCGAAAAGTTCAGGCTCCCATACAACAATCGTGATTTTTTTGTGTCCGACTCGCACTTGACCGATTTTTTTTTTCGTCAAACCCCCCCCGAAACTAAATCCTGGCTACGCCCGTGACGTAATATATCACAATATCACGCCTGTATTCCCAAACGAGGTAAGCAGAGGACACGAAATGCTAGACAGACCAAATTATGACTATTTTGTGAATTTTATGAAATGTGTTTTATAAATTTTAAGTTTTAAATTAAGCCGTGTGGTATCGTGTTTAAAATAATACCTCTCTTTGGATGTTTTAAGTGGTGACTAAGGATAAATAGGTTTAGGTATGCTCTAGGCGACAGGCTACCATTCTATCACTATTATACCTATTAACTTAGAACATAAAAATATGCTAGAAGTGCCCACGAAACGTGAAAAAGCCATAATTAATGTACTTCTTGTTATTTTTACAAAAAATTATAAAACGGGTACAAAAACAAACTTATTCAAAAGACGCAATCGCTCAACTTACAGGGTTATAAATCTTTGAACACCTTCATTGGGTATTTTATAGTGCGCCCTTTGCCCTCAGCACTCTTAGCCGGCTTGAATTTGAATCCCGAACGACAACCGTTATTCGCATGGTGGATTTACGCGTTCTTTATTCAAATTTTATTATTGTTTTGGGTGTTTTTATGTCGGACTTTCTGGAATAGTAAAGAAGTTCGCCATGGTTTCTTGTGATCTATGTTCACTGTATTAGCATAACTTTTTACAGTTATTTCAGATGTGAGTACTTTGGAAGGTTATGGCGTAAGGATTGCGTGATGGTTGCTAAGTTCTTTAGCAGTATGGGCTCAATCGATGTAAATAATTTTTCTATGCCAAATAACATAAAACTACCTTGAGACTCACTCATCGTCTGTCCGCTGCCGTGGCGCCTAGCTCCAGATGATGGGTCACGGATTGACCCGAAACATGTCGAGCTAATCTCGGTATAACAAACTTGTAGTTCCGTTTTTTCACTACATGCCAAATAGCGCCAAAAAGGCCGCACTCAGCATGATATTGCGGTTGCGGCAAGCCACAACTCTGATTTTCAGTGCGATCCTGAAAACATACAACTAAAAGAAGATTGACAATTAAAAACTTGTAGCCGCTTACTAAAACAACATTAGCATAACCGAAAACAAAAACTTTAAAAGGTACCATCTACCACATTAGCTACTCTGGCGCTATACTCAAGCGGATTAGGCACTTAACTAAATGTAAACAAACTTCAGTTGTCAGATTTGACAGGTTCAGGGGTAATAAACATTTTATCGGATGTTCAAATAGTTTGGCACTGGATTTTCGAATTCATGTGCTCTGTATACCCCTCTTGGGAATACAGGCGTGAGAGTATTTTTTTTTCAAATAGTTAGGGCTATAGGCTATCAGAGCACTATGGAATTATTAAAAAAAAACTGAGACCCCCCGCGAACTTACTTGTGGCAATCTAAGGGTCACCCCAATTCCAAAAGGTTATTAAAGTTTAGTGTGCAATGGTCGGCGCCCCTCAAAGTAATGTCGTTGGCTTTAAGAATCGCACAAGGATGTAATAGTGCTAGATGTCCTTATTTTGCAACTAGCTGATCCGGAGAACGTTGTTTTGCCGTATGAATTATTTCTGGGGAATGTCGGTATGAAACATAGATAGTAGCCGATTTTCAGATGTTATAGGCGTGTAAAATTTCACAAAAATCAGAGGAGTATGATGCTTACCGTTTTATTTTTGTACTCAATTTGCTTTATGTATGTAGTTATGTGGTGTTCCATAAATGTATTGTATTTGACTTTAACTTTGACTACCTTAATGGGGCTGATGGACTGGTCGTAACATTATTCTATTTAGCTCGTTAGTTAGAAAACATACGTGGCCACGAAACGTGAATTAGTCATCATTTTGTCTATGTAGCGTTTTGTGTGCTCTGTCTACCCCTAATAGGAATACAGGCGTCATGTATGTGTATGTATAAAATCTCCTAAGAAAACGTCACCCGTTCTAGCAGCTTCTATCTCTTTAAACTCCTCAAAGATACGGTAATGAGCACCCCATTGGCTCACCAGATTACCTGATAAGCCGTGCTCATGCCGAGTTATAAATATTTACTGAAAGTAAAGCGCTTAAGTAATTTTAGCTGGGGAGCTTGAATTAATTCTGAAGTCGCGTTCAGTTTCGTTTTGTGCAGATGTTTGGTTTTAAAAAAACGCTAATAGCAACGAGATGTGTCTCAGACTTGAAGCACAAGATTGTACTCTTATTTATTTTAAGATTGCAAATTAAACAGATAACATTTGAATTTTTCTCTGGATTCCAAAGGTAAAACTGGAAATGATTAGTTCAATTACATTTATTACAGTTTCCCAAATGGGGTAAGCATGACTAGTTGTTTCACGTTTCGTGACCACTTCTAGCATATTTTTTAATCATCGTTAGGTATTAACCTGTGTGGTGTCGAGTTTGGAAAAGCTTTCCACTTCTTCCGTTGATGTCGTAAGAGGTGGTTAAGGTTAAGGTATATTTTAGGCCCGTGTGGTGCCGGGTTAGAATAGCACCTCCCCCTTTCTTCCCGTGGGTGTCGTAAGAGTCGACTCTGGGAAAGGGTTAGTGTATTGTGGGCGATGGGCTAGCAACCTGTCACTGCAATATCACGTTTGACCATCTGTTTACCCTGAAATTGCTAAACGTGGCACTGGATTTTCGAATTCACGTGCTCTGCCTACTCCACTTGGGAATAAACAGGCGTGAGAGTATGTATGTATGTATATTTTAGGCGACTGGTTAGCAACCATTCACTTAAAACCAAATAAACATGCTAGAGGTAAACATTACATGCTAGAGAAGAGGTAGCCACAAAACATGAAATAGTCATGATTCTGTCTACGTAGCGTTTCGTGTGCTCTAGCTACCCCGGTTGGAAATACAGGCGCGATGTATGTATGTTTCATTAATTCCTATGCCTAGGGATTATACGTTTTTCGTTCGTAAAGGGAATTAAAGTTTCGGCATAATTTTAAGTTGGTTCAAGTAATGAAGAAGTTTTCAACGCTAAATTGGCCTTGAAACGCTAATTTATTACGAAACACTTTACTTGTTACTTTGTTGATGAATTTTAAATGTGCCATGTAAACTTGATACATACGAGAATAATTAGTTTAGGAACGAGTTAAGTGAGTAAATCATTTCGTCGTACTAGTTGAAATAGCTGCTATCTAAATCCGTACCAATATAATAATATAAATGTGAAAGTGTGTTTGTATGTTTATTTGTTTGTCCGTCTTTCACGGCTAAACGGAGCGATGGATTGACGTGATTTTTAGGTAGAGATAGTTTAGGGCATGGAGAGTGACCTAGGCTACATTTTGTATCTTCAAAACCCCCCATTTCCCTAAAGTGAGGAGTGGAAGTTTTCAATGTAGAAAGCTATAAAATTGGTATGTGTGCTATCTCTTCTGTGATACCCCGAATTTAACGCGAGCGGAGCCACGGGCAAAAGCTAGTATTAAATAATTTACATACATACATCATGCTGTTCCCAAACGGGGTAGAGCACGCGTAACGCTACATAGACAAAACCATGGCTATTGGACGTTTAGTAGTCACTTCTAACATATTTTTTTTAGGTTTTAAGTTGGCAGGTAAACTTAAAATTAAGCTGGAAGTGGCTGCGAAGCGTGAAATAGTCATAATTATGGTTTCGTCTATGTAACGTTTCATGTGCTCTGCCTACTCCTTGTGCCAAGCACGGATAAAATTTGGCACATTTGGGTCGAGAC
>BHDV01024699.1:46513-64907 GCA_005406045.1 Adoxophyes honmai | reverse complement strand
TTGCAACAGCATATTGCGAAATTCCCACGGGAACGGGAATTAACGGGAAAATCCCGTTGTATGAAAAATCTAAACCGCTTAAGTTAGACACTTGAAATTTGGCGTGCAGGTACCTTAGTAAATTTCTAGCTTAGTTGCAACGGGATATTGCGAAATTCCCACGGGAACGGGAATTAGCAGGAAAATCCCGTTGTCTGACATACTTACACCCCTCATTTTAGAGAAGTGATGAGCTATAAAAAATCTGAGATCTTTTCTCTGTCATTCCGAACTTAATGCGAGCGAAGCCGCGGGCAAAAGCTAGTCTAGCATAAACATACCAGTCTCAGATTGAGGTTCCAATGCGTGAGGCGCTGCGGGTCAAGCTGAAGCCTCCACCACACCTGAGGCGCTCCGCCGAGCCCCGAACGATCGTTCGACCCCGAATCTTCGAGCTTGCTCTCTGTAACAAACGTACAAATAAGGTAAACGTCCCTGTGCTCGACACTGACCCAATACTTGGCACTTGCAACCTTATGTCATAGTAAGACAGGTGACAGATGGGTGTCATCTACTGGGCGCCGAGGCGTCGAGCATTGGTCCTTAAAGTCTAGCTAAAGCAGGAATCGTTACCGGTATTACTAAAAACTAAAATATCTCCTTTAATTTGGAATTTTAGCTTGGTATTCCTAGATAGTATTTAGGTAAGCCTACAAAAATACGACATTAAATGAAAACATTGCAATAATATTCATAAACAACTGAGATACCGCAATTAAATACCGGTATAAATGTATGAAAATAATACCGGTATTCGATCCCTGAGCTAAAGTATCCTAAGCATCAAATTCAGTTTCAATATAAGCTGTTTATTGACTGGACTTTTTGGAAACTGTTTTTTGAAACTTCGTTAGCAGCATGTAGGATATCATTCTGACAGTTGATGTAGATGACACGTGTAGAAGTTCTGTTCTCTCTACTCAACGTTAGTGGCGTCTTTCGAACGTCACTCGTAAGCATACATCGGTTTCGCGGGGGCAAAAATGTACCACTGCTAGTGCTTAATTAAAAATCGACTAAGTTTATCGACATTGACAAAAATAAATTTTTAACCATCATTTTCATAACGTTTTGCCGTGTGGTGTCGAGATAGAATGACATCTCTCCATATCTTGTGGATGTCGTACGACGCGACTAAGGAAATAGGTTTAGATATGTTTTTTTAGGCGACAGGCTAGCAACCTGCCACTATTCTACATCTTCCATCTTTGTAAACCTAAAACTACGCTAGAAGTGGCTGCGAAGCGTGATATAGACATAATCATGGTTTTGTCTATGTCATGTTTCGTGTGCTCTGCCTATCCCATTCGGGAACATAGGCGTGATTGGATGTATGTATGTATGTATTATCATAACTAAACTAATAGCTAAGTCTGAATACGTTTAGCTGTGCAAACCTCTTTCATTAATACTTATCGCAACTCCAAACAACCGATATCTGACATTTACTGTGTCGATACACTTTTGACAACCATAGAATCATTAAATAATAAAAATAATTTTTATTTAAATTCTTGCTCAATGATTGTACGTCATTTTTATCGATATCAACTAATAAAATTAGTTTAATGTGTCCTCGCACTATTAAACGTCAGTACATTTTTGCCCCCGCGAAACCGATGTATGCTCGTAAGACACTAAGTGGGCCCGGGCCCTAAAACCACGTCGATGTCTCTCCAGACTTTACTACGGGAATCACACGGCAAAGACGCCTCGATCCGCAGTTTAAGGGGTAAGAAGGACTTTAAAGATCGCGGAGCAAAGCGAAACTCAAGCATTGACCTGCTTCTGTCTCTCTCTGTCGCACGCGTGCAGTAATATCGTCCTCACTCTCGCACAGTGCGACGCACGTGCTCGAGTGCGAGCGTGACGGCAATATTACTGCACGCGTGCGACAGAGATAGATAGCAGCGGGTCAACGCTCTGCGCCCGGTCTTTTAGTCCCACCTGACATTTGGGTTAGGTCAGGAGTCACCAAATGGCGGACCGCGGTTCTCATACGGACCGCCGACCCATTATATGCGAACCGAAAAAATATATCTTCATTCGTCTTCAGGATATAAAGTCAATAGTTTGCACCAATTCCACTCCAAACTTCAGACAGATAATCAACAATAAAAATGTCATTTTTCTTATTGATATTATATAAATAAATACCTATGTAATTTCCGTAATTACCTTTGTTCAATTTTTTTTTTATTAAATGTGTGGACCCCGAACGTCATTTCATTTCTTAAAATGGACCCGGAACGAAACTAATTGGTGACCCCTGGGTTAGGTTATGGGCTCCGCAACAACTTATGAATCTTACCTGTATCTACGGATGCCAGATGGTAATGCGGGACCGGCAGAGGCGGGGCGCCGCTGGTGTTCAGCGAACTCTCTAGAAAGCTGCGCTCTTCGTACGCTCTAGAACAAGAGGCATTCCATTCAAGTTGCTAATCATCATTTCAGCCATATAGCCACATAGCAACTACCCGTGTGGCGTCGGGTTAGAATAGCACCTCCCCCTTTCTTCCCGTCCGTGTCGTAAGAGGTCGACTCTGGGAAAGGGTTAGTGTATTGTGGGCGACGGGCTAGCAACCTGTCACTGCAATGCCACGTTTAACCATCTGGTTACCCTGAATTTGCTAAACGTGGCACTGGATCTTTGAATTCATGTGCTCTGCCTACCCCTCTTAGGAATACAGGCGTGAGAATATGTATGTATGTATTTCAGCCTTAAGACGTCCTATGCTGAACATAGGCCTCCCCTTTAGACTTCCATGAGTACTGATTGGCAAGGACTTGCATCCAGCGTTTTCCGGCGACCTTTATCAAGTCGTCTGTCCATCTTGTAGGTGGACGTCCTAGGCTGCGCTTTCTGGTCCGTGGTCTCCACTCGAGCACTTTTCGACCCCATCGGCCATCTGCTCTTAGAACGTGGCCTGCCCATTGCCACTTGACCTTGCTAATCCTTACTAAGCTCCCTTTTCAACTAGAAACACTATATCTCCAAACGATATAGCAAAAGGTGCCAAAAATTGCGTTACACAAAATTAGCCCCCAAGTCGCACATGTAAATACATCACATCCATATTCCCAAATTAGATAAGCAGAGAGAAACGCTAGAAAGACAAAACTATGACTGACTGTTTTGTGGCTTTAGCAAAGGACCCCATACCTAAAGTATGGAAAATGTGGTTTCAGTCAAATATTCTGATTTCATATGTTATAGACTTCAGTGCCCTGAACAAAAGTCTATATGGGTGCAATCATGGTTTCCGGGTCCCTTTCCATGTTCTGCTCGATTTCGTACCAGATAAGAAAGTAGCACTAAGTTCCAATTTGGGTCTATTTATTTAAACAATTGACATTAGTTTGAACCTATTTTGTGATAATGTTGGCAAGTTAAAGACATAAGACGGCTGCAATGTCAACTTCATACGCACGTGATTGACGTATCGTTTATAGCTAAATGTATGATTTTAAAACATACTTGTCCGGGCTGGTTGTGAAGGAGCGGTTCCAGAGTCATCGTCTTCCATGGTTGTCGTGGTTCGGATTTAAATAAGAACGTAGTTTTATGCTTCGACTATCCTTTTAATTGTTGCAAGTATTCAATTACACAAACAAATCAAGATCGATACGATATACGTATCTGAATTTAGAAGAATGTACCAACAGCTGCAGAGAAAAGTAAACCCCTAGTAATGCGACATTGTATGGGTGGGGAGTTACTTTTCTCTGCAGCTGACTGTACGAAATCGAGCACAACATGGAAAGGGGTCCGGAAACCGTGGTTGCACCCATACAGACTTTTTTTCAGGGCACTGAAATCTATAACATATCAAAATTTCAGAATATTTGACTGAAACCACATTTTCCATACTTTAGGTACGGGGTCCTTTTTTTAGAATAATATTTAAAAAATCAAGTTTTCAGGTATAATAGTGAAAGGTTGCTAGCCTGTCGGCTAAAGGCGGCTAAGGTAATAGATTAACACATTCAGAACCAAGGACCCGGCTCCCGGGTTCTTCAAAACATTCGCGAGACACCGAGAACCCAGTAGCCGGGTTCATTTCGTACTAGCTATAGACTACTCGGTTCCGCGCAGATGTTTTGTTTTTATGCTTGGTCGTGAATGTGTTAAGATATCTTCAAGTCTGAAATCCGGACGTATTCCACAAACACATGCATCAAGTCGATAAGTAATCAAGCGTCTAAAGAACTTTTAATATTAAACTCCCGTGAGACTCACTCATCTTATAAAATACGGATAACTCACGTTATAAATCGAGTTTAGCTCGACATGTTTCGGACTAATTCGTAGCCCTTCATCTAGGTTAGGTCTATCTAGGTCGAGCTAAACTCGATTTATAACGTGAGTTATCCGTATTTTATAAGATGTCTAAAGAACTTACTTCAAATAATCGGACAGTGAGCTCGAATCCGCTATAAATCTGTCCGGGTTGCTATCAGCCCTTGAATACGAGAGTGGTTCCGGGGGTGAGGCCGAAGCGGACCGGCTGCCGGTCTCAGCGTTCCTCCAGCCACGAGGTGAGAGGGAGATGGAGAGAGACTCCGAGGCATCCATGGCATGGTTGGACGGTGACGACTTGGCACTGGTGTCCAGTATGCGGAAGGATGTGTCTGTGGACAATAAAGGGAAAATAAACTAAACTTTTTGAATATCCGAAAAAAGTTGAGTAGTAAAATAAAAACGTTCTGAACCTGTGAAATCTGACATAAAGTTTCAAAGTTTGTTTAATTTAACTACCTAAACCGACAGAGTGTAGTTAGACAGTGACGGGTATTTCTATCTCGCGTGTGTCTCTACTCGCGCTCTGTCCCCTTAGCACGACAGGGCGCGAGTAGAGACACGCGCGAGATAGACTGTACCTGTCACTGTCTAACTAGAGACGTCAGAAAGTGACGGGTAGATTATCCCGCGCGCGACGCGACTAGAGCGTGTTGCCGTGCTAAGCCTACTGTTGTGCTAACAATAAGGCGGCTGACGATGTTTTAGTACATAGATTACCAAAGTGGGCGATAACGCCCCCTTGTGGGCGCTGCAGGCCTAAAGGGGTAAGAGACTCCGAAAAAAATGGGAGCTTTATGTGCTATAAGGCCTGTTCAATTTACTAAGCGGACACACAAAATATTATTATTTTTATGATTTTATTTTCGCTGTTATGTCTTAATTTGGCTAAAAATATTATTAAAACGAAAACAAACAAAATACCATTTAATGAAAAAAAAAATACTTAATTACATCGCTAAAAATTACAGACTTTTATTCGGATACTACGCATAAGTGCTGCACTTCACTTTTTGACATTTTTCGACTAGCTGTAAACCACTTTTTTTTTAATTCTTCCAATGATTTTGTTTCACGACCATCCTTTCTTAAGTTCATCTTCACAATAGCCCAGTACCGCTCGATAGGACTGAGCTCCGGACGATTTGGTGGACTGTGTTTTTTTGAGTGAATTCAATGTTTTTTGAATTTAGTACCTCCACTGTCGGCCCAGCATAGTGGGAAATTACCAAATCAGGCCAAAACAAGGGTGGGATACTGTGTTTCCGATAGACGGCAATTAACCGTTTTTGGATGCATTCTTTTCTGTATATTTCACCGCCAATAGTGCCTGTTGCAAAATAAGAAACACTTTTGAGGCCACAGGAACAGATTGCCTGCCAAACCAGGACTTTCTTCCCGAATTTATCCATTTTAATAGTTCTTCCTCCTCGGGTACAGACTCTCCTACGACGGCATTGTAGTATTGGGGCCCCGGTAATGTACTGCTATCATATTTTACGTAAGTTTCGTCGTCCATTAAAATGCAACGAGATTTATCTTTTAGTAAGATGTTGTACAACTTCCCGCACCTTTTTTTCGATCTAAATTTGCTGTTCTACTCTTCTTTTCGGAATTTTATGCTTTTCGTAGGTTCGTATATATATATTTTTTAATATTTTGTACTGTACCTACGCTGACGCCAACTTTCTTGGCAATTTCACGAACGGATAGATAATTTAGCGATTTTAACAGCCGCATTACATTTTCGTCGACTTCAGGATTTTCCGGCCCGCTTTCGTGTCTAGATTTCGGTAAATCTTCGAGAGTATGATGCTCTCCAAATTTTTTAATGATTTGGTACATCGTTGACTTGGAATATTTGTACATTTTTGCTGTTTGTCGCAGTGAATACTGCCCTGTATACCATTTTTGCACTATTAATTTGCGATTATCTAAATTAATACGCTCTATCGCGAAAAATAGTTAAAAATCAAAGAACAAATATGTCGCAATTGACAAAGATGGATTTGCTAATATCATTGCTGCCAATAGTATATCAATTGATTACGAATTGTAAGTTTAAAAGACGTTTAAGCGTGTCCGCTTAGTAAATTGAACAGGCCTTAGTGGTTTTTCAGTAGGTAAAAAAAAGGGGGCCAGTAAAAAATATAATTCTAAACCCGATACCGCACAGAGAATAAAACCAAACTGTTGTCACCACACCAAAAAGAACAGTTCAATTGTTTGACTTTAATACATCCTTGAAATCGAACGTGGCAAGACATCAAGTAGAGGGGGTACCTACAATTCGCACTGCTTAAAATTTTGCCATGCAAATGCCGCAGACTATATGGAAAATTCGCAGACACTCAATACATTATGCAGGCCACGGCTATATTTAACATCGCATTATGGAGGCCAAGACAATATTTAATAAAAAACCCAGGCCAAGGCTATGTTTAACATTCACAAAATTCAGTATTCAAAAACTCAAAGTTACTAAAAATAAAGATATCCGACTTCACTTCAAACAGTTGCGACGCCATTACACTGATCATACTTGTTTGTTCATGTTGACTTGTTATCAGGGAAACATGTTGTATGGCAAGGTTAGAATAGAATTCAACTTAAACATACATACAGTCACGCCTCTTTCCCACATGGGTAGGCAGAGACCACTTTGTTCCACTTGCTACGATCCTGACATACTTCTTTTGCTTCATCCACATGCATTAATCTCTTCATACATGCTCGTCGATTTCGGGTACTCTTGACCTGAACTGTTTCTAAAACGTCCGCAATTTGGTCACGGAACGTCCGTCTAGGTCTTCCCCTCCCAACACACCCACACAATTCCCGTATAAATCTGTTTAGTAAATCTTCTTTCATCCATCCTCTCTATATGACCAAACCAGCTAAGCATTTTTCAATCCTAGTCACTATGTCTACTTTCACACCAGCTTGTTCCCTTATCAAGCTTAAACAGTTATAATAACTAAAACAATTGGTGAGGCTACAGGGTAGGTAGAGCACATAAATCGTGACACAGACAAAACCTTGACTACTTGTTACTTCATAGCTACTTCTAGCATAATTTTAAGTCTAGAGACAGGCGGAAGATGAATAATAGTGACAGGTTGCTAGCCTGATCCCTAAAGCATACATACATACATATTCTCACGCCTGTATTCCCAAGAGGGGTAGGCAGAGCAAATAAATTAAAATATCCAGTACCACATTTAGCAATTTCAGGGTAACCAGATGGTCAAACGTGATATTGCAGTGACAGGTTGCTAGCCCATCGCCCACAATACACTAACCCTTTTCCAGAGTCGACTCTTACGACACCCACGGGAAGAAATGGGGCGGTGCTAATCTAACCCGACACCACACGGCAGAAAGCATAGATTTCTATATTCATAGTCACCTTTTACGAAAAAGATTTGAAGAAGAAATGAAGAGTTAGCTCTTTAACCCAACACCACACAAGAACAAAACTAAAAGGCAGCGCAGACGACAGACTTTTTGTGCGATCGAGTCTGCGTCGCAATAAAAGTCTGCGTGGATTGTATGCATTGTGCGCCAGACTTACTGCGCGTCGTGTGCGTCACTGCATATAATTCTATAGGTTCTATTTTCACAGACTAAAAAGTCCGTCGCGGATAGTCTGTCGTTTGCGCAGAGCCAAAAAGTGTAAAAGAAATGAACCTTACTTAAATAAATAAGTAATGAAAAATACAGATAAATCACATCTTAAATTGAATTGCATTCATCACCACCTGATGATTAAGACAGTGAAAGAAGAATGTATTTCTGCTTGTCATCAAAATACAAAAAACAACTGCACAACCACTCAAACCAACTGACAAGACAACACACATTCCCGGACTGAATAAGACGTCTTAATAGGCATATAATCTTAGCATTGTACTAGCTGACATGAGCATCCAAATACTAACAGCAGGGCTCTCATTATGCTTGCCTTAACTCTTACAACACATCTGCTCATTCACCCGAATAATCGCAAGATACAATGAAGAACAAAATAAAAATCGCAAGCTACTTGACTACAGTTTTGTTTCCTAGATCATTATACGTACCAGCATCAGCAACTCCGAGTAGTTCCCTCTGCTTCGTGGTAATAGTGAGCGGGGGGCTCCGTCGGATCAGCTGGTAGCTGTGTTGGAGCAGGCTAACGCCAAGCAGCAGCGCTAGTGCGTACTCCGCGTAGTGGAATGCGGACGTGTACCCGGGACACTTGCAGGACCTGTGTGCCGCATTTTTATAGTCTCCGGCAAGTTAGATGGTCATGTATTTAGTAAATTCACGCATGGAACTTACTCTCTCTTATGCTACAACCATGTCATCTAAGTTGCCGTCTGTATTTCATTAAATGTTTCATAACCAAATGGTAAAAACAGGACCCTATTAGGCCGGCCACATACATTCGGAAAAATTCAGTTTCGGAATCTCGAATCGGAAAATCAAATGCAGTCAACCCATACAAAATCTATGGACCACATACAGACAGAAGCTTTCCAAATGTGTGTGGCTGGTCCATAGATGTCGTATGGATTTAGTGCGTTCAGACAGTCCGATTCGAGATTCCGAAACGGAATTCCGTATGTATGTGGCCGGCCTTACTAAGACTTCAGTGCCTATATTTTTAAACAAACATCATTATCATTACACCAGCAAACACCACATAGCAACTACTTTTCTTTTACTGTAGATACTACTACGGGTTTCGGTTCGGCTTAGTTTAGAATTCAGCCGCCATTTGTTAAAACTGCTACCACCGCGTTTGTTAGAGGGCGATAAACTAAAAAAACCGCCCATAAATTGGGATACACTTCACCACCATGTCAATAATCTATTCCAGAAGGTATTCGTGTAGAATACATTGCAATGATACCCAGAAATACAGGAAAATCACGAGAAACCGACAGTAGCAGCTAGTTTACATTTATTACTTACAAATCGTAAACAAATACGACGAACAGCACTCCATTGATGGCGCTCCATTTGAGGGAACTTGCACGCTTCTTGCTCTCATACTGCAGATCTAAGGTGCGTTGCATTAGACTTGAATTCGGGCTAATATTCCTAAAAATCGAAACAACGATTAGAAGCATAACATAACCTCACCTGCGTACTTTTCTTGACATGTTACTTACATGTTGCTGTGATTTAACATGGCAGACGACTGTAAATTTATTTGTAAAACTACAGATTTATGCTAAAGTTGACCGAATAATAAGTTATGGAAATTTACATGCTAACCCCTGTTTAGGCGGTTAGCGGTTGCAAGCAGAGACAGAGAAGACAGATCTGAACATTACCAACATAACAAACAAATCAATGAAGTGAAGTGAGCTCCAAGCTCCAATCTCCAATCAACAGGTTGGCAATCTGTGACATTTGACAATTTGCTTCGGATGAGAGGTTTTTGAGCTTCCGGTGTTGTAAGGACAAATCATTTAAAATTCCCCAACAAATTACCCAGAATTATGGTAAGAATTACATTGATTACAAAATAACAAATTTTCAAGTGCAGAATGGTAAATTTTGGAGTTTTGAGACTTTTTTGATGAACTTGGTTCGTGGTAGAAACTTGGATTACACAAAAAAAGGGTCCCACTCAATATTTTGCTATAAATAAATTGTAACACTACCGACTTACTAAAATTTCACATAATATTTTATTTATGTTTAGCTAGGCAGACAAGGACTAGCTATATTCCGTTTACGATTAGACATGTAACGGACAAAATTTAAATTTTTCTAATGAATCCAAAGGTAAAACTGGAAATTATACATACATACATAGAGTCTGGCTAACGTGACTCTGACCTGAGAAAACGCGGCAAATTTAAAAAATCTTTATATGGTATTACTAACTATAGTAGGAGAAAACTGTTTTGGTACTTGACAATTTTTTATAGGACTTGATTAGTTTTCAAACTAAATGATATAACTATCTATTTATACAGATGAATTTGAAGATGATTTTGATTATGACTCATGAATAAATGGATTTATTACTTTATAAATTTGTTTTAATACAAAATACATTAGGTGTATTAATTTATTATTGACTACTAAGTACTGTAGAGCTACGGGGGTTTAGTTAATAGGTAACTTTATAAATAAAAACTGTTCTTGAGAATATTCTGATTTATTTCGATAGTTTTCTATATACTGACAAATCTATTCTGTTTTTCTGAGTGACATCTTAATATTCTTCTTTTTAATGTATTCCAAATTTACATAATTATATAAAACCTATTCTACATCCCTCCTCCCTACAAATGGAGGGGGATCCTACTCTACCCTATAGCCCTACCTATCGACGGGCATGAACATTACACAGCCAGCCTTTACTAGAGGCTAATCACACACATCTCTATGATTTTAACTATAGAAAAACCGTCGCAAAAACAATAGTTATGAATGCAATCTAATCTGAAACAATTTTCAATACAATATTATTTAAGAAAATATTTAAAAAATGTACAATGTTGAAGTTTAAAAATCCTTATCTCGACTGCTATTCAAACTTATTTCTATCAAGTTTCTTGAGCGTGGCCTCGACCTTGAACACCAATCCAGTGTTCACCAGGCTGCCCTCATGCCAGTCTCCCAGCTGCCTCGATGCTCACCATGAACTTTGACACAGGAAAATAAAATTTTGTTTATACATAATCAACATGCTAATATGCAATGAGTATATACGTTTCAGATTTAAATTTCATTGTATAAATATATTTTCCTTTGAATGCAAACTGTTCTTGTTCAATTGGAGGCATGAGCAACAACCATAAATGCATAAAGGTTAACATATTTATTAATGAATAAAAATAAAATAAGGTTTAAATACCAATTTTGATTTCTCTTCCTCCTCTTCAGGATAATAGGCGTCTGCCTCTCATAATCACTGCCTGCATTCGCTGGAACCTCTGCTCCATAAAATCTTATCCATATCATCTTCTGCAAAACAAGGTGTAAAATGGATATAAATGAAGGTCCTCAACAATTTGACACATCCAAAACAGTGAACTCTTTTTTTGACCAATCACTAATATAACTAGACAAGAAATATTTTTTATCTTTGAGTACATCTTTCCGAAACTAAGCAAATAAATGATTATAACTCTAAATTGATGCAAAACATACCCGTTAGTGAAGATATTTATTTTAAGAATTAACATAGTCTGAGTTTCTATCAAAGATTTCTTCTCCAAATTTTAAGACTTCTTATTAGTGTTTCGACGGTCTTTTTAATATCGCAGAGTCCTTGAATATCTTCAAGATTTTCTATAAGCAAGAAATAGTATTATAATATAGTAAATACAACATCATTTAATAATCCATAGAGGATACATGCAAAAAAATATCAAGATTAAAGGTCATACTAACCTAAAAAATCTGAGATCGTAAGTAAACATTGTTCTTTTTCTTGGAAAACAATTTCTTTCTCCTCTTGTTTTTGTCTAAACTTACTAATCATCGTATTTAGCAATTTTCTCACGTTACTTTCCAATGTTTTACCCATAATAAAGCAATTTATTAAAATTAAATATAAATCGTAGCACAACACTGACACAACGTTTGACGTAATGAGACGTATCTTTGGCAGATTAATAATGTTGCCATATAGAACTTTTTAGAAAAATCCCAAGTCGCAGACTCGTTAGTTCTACTCTACATACATATTTTCACGCCTGTATTCCCAAAAGGGGTAGGCAGAGCACATGAATTCAACAATCTAGTGCCATATCACGTCCTGTCATTGCAATATCACGTTTAACCATATGATTACCCTGAAATTGCTAAACGTGGCACTGGATTGTTGGAAATTATTATTGAAATATAACTTACCTATTACTGTTTGTTATAATGTTCTAAATTCTAAATACCCACTGTAAGTATCACCATTTGCGGTAACGCACTGGGTTTACTTGAAAATGTGCGAGGAGTTAGTTGTTCATCTCTAATGTTATTTGAAACGGAGTATAGCTTTGTTTATCGTCAAAACAGTGCAAAAACGGATGTTCCCCGATTTTGCAAGTCATTGCAATTATTTTGACTTAATTAGGTAGCAATTTAATTTAAGAATCTAAAGATCAATATTTTTGGAGGAAAAGTATTACTAGTAGGTATACGTGTAAATTGTCTATTTGAAGATACTAAAAAAATCTACAATTGCCAAGCTATTATTTTTTATCTAGTACTAAGCGGTACTTTAATTGTCATAATTTGATTTTTAATTATATTTGAATAACTTAACTCGACGTTTTCCGGAAACTGAAGTAGGGCGCACTTGACACAACTATGTCTAGATTTCATTACTTTTTAGAGATAAACAAGCAGCTTCAACGAGACTTGGGTAGTTTTTTACAGAATGTTTTTGATGGGATATAACTTACGAAACATTATTTAATTAGGTACCAACCTAACGTCTAACTAAGCTCGTCGACGAGCTCGACGTCGAGATGTCAAATTTCACATACAACATGACTGCATTTTTAACCTCGACGTCGAGTTGTCCAATTTTCCATACAACATGACAGCATTTTGACACCTCGACGTCGAGTTGTCTAATTTTCCATACAACATGACAGCATTTTGACACCTCGACGTCGAGTTCTTCGACGAGTTTAGTTAGCACTTTAGAGAATAACACTACAGGTCTAGTTTCATGTAAATTTCAACAATTCCTATTTAAATTTTACGATGGTATTAAGATTGAAATGGCTAATAAAATATAAAACGAACGAAAAGCATTCGCAGACTTTGGCAATGAAATTTAATAAAGACAATTTAAGGTATTAACGTCCTTTGATGGATAAGTTTCGCCGTTTTAATTAAGGCGTTTTCATTAACGTCTGTGTAGGTATCGGCAGGAGCAGTAGGAAAATTTAATATTTATCTACAATAGGCCTTTCTCGCGTGGAATTACTCAGAAGTAACGAAAGTGATCAGCCGTGGTAGCCCAGCGGTTCGACCTGTGGCCTCTCAAGCAGAGGGTCGTGGGTTCAAACCCCGGGCTCGCACCTCTGAATTTTTCGAAATTTATCCCCTCGTAAGTATGCGGGAAAGGAAAATTATACTGCATTCGAGCCTCTTCTGTTTCAATATCTACAAATTATGGTGATTAAAATAAACATAAAAAAAGATAATCCTTAAAATGGAGCAGATCTGCTCCGTAGCATTACGAGAGGTTAAGTGCGATATCGAATTTGATAATTACCACGAGCTATTTGGTGAAGGAAAACATCGACGAAGTAATTCAACGTTGTGTGTGAAGTTCCCAATCTGCACTGGGCCCGCGTGGGAACTATGGCCCAAGCCCTCTCATACTGAGGGGAGGCCTGTGCCCTGCAGTGGGACGTATATAGGCTGATGATGATGATGATGATGACGAACGAAAGTGATTAAAAATTACATTTACAACCCAGATAGTAACTCCCTCGCACACAATGTTACTCAAAACGCGATTCAGTGTTGCTAATTTTGCGACTTTGTCGCTAGAAGTGACGACTTTTGCTCGAGTCTTGGAGATTAAAAAAATGTTCTCCTTAATTTTATTATTTAATCAAAAATTAAATATTGTATGTTATTGCACCGATACGTATTTTAACTAAGTATATTCCAATCACTAATCAAAACATCGCTAGTCGCTAAGGCCCTGCGCAGACGACAGACCATCCGCGACGGATTTTTTAGTCTGTGAAAATAGAACCTATGGAATTATATGCAGTAACGCACACGACGCGCAAAAAGTCCGGCGCACAATGCGTACAATCCACACAGACTTTTTGTGCGCCGCAGACTCGATCGCACAAAAAGTCTGTCGTCTGCGCTGCCCCTTAGTCTTGAGCAGAAGTCGTCACTTCTAGCGTTAAAGTCGCTAAATTGGGAACAGACACAGACACGCGGGTTACCAGTAGCTTGACGACCGGCACGCCGGTCTCTCGTGATCAGTTTAAGAGGAAATGGCATGGTCGTATTTCCATAAAAACGTAGTCCTCTGATTCCTCACTGTATATTACCCGTAGAACAATGTTTTTTTACATAAACAATCTATTGTTCCTATGTTTTCGTTTTATTCTTATTGGTATTATTTCGAATTCACGTGCTCTGCCTACCCCTCTTGGGAATACAGGCGTGAGTATATGTATGTATGTATGTATTATTTAAAAAAATGGTAAGTTTTTCGTTGTGTTTAAACCTCTAGTAACCAATTTTAACTCAATTATATCAAAGTATAAGAACAGAGAAACACAGCGATGACATTTTTTTAATCATTTAATGAAAAAAAAATCGGTTAAGTTTTGGAGAAGAAATCAGGGGACTACGAAGCGTTGCTTCTGTGTAATTTTCAAAGGTATTTTCGGTCCGAGTTGCGGTTGTCCTTATCGCACTCGATGTTGTGTGGGATAGCAATAGATTTGGCAAATACCTATTTTTCAATTCGCTCGACCAGAGTGTTTCCTCTTAATAACTAGTTGGTGACTAGGTAGTTGCTTCGTGTGCGGACTTCAATGTGAATGTGTAGACACGGTATTAAATAGCCGACGCTCTTCACCGGCCGGTTTTATCGCAACCGCTATGTTCTTGCATTTTAAATCTAAAATCATCTTAATTTTTTTTATGCTTTAAACACTTCGTAAACAAGGCATTTCTTCCCGTAAAATGTAATGTAAATGGTAAAAAATGGTGGCTGTAGGACATGGGCGTAGCCAGGGGGGGGGGTTGGGGGTTCAAACCCCCCCCCCGGAAAGTTCAGGCTCCCATACAACAATCGTGATTTGTTTGTGTCCGTTTGTGTCCGTTTGTGTCCGACTCGCACTTGGTCGATTTTTTTTTCGTCGAACCCCCCCCGAAACTAAATCCTGGCTACGCCCGTGCTGTAGCACATTATTTTGACTTATCTCGTGCGGTTCAGCCAGCGTTTGCAATGTAAGCACAAAAATGTGTTTATTCATTATATTAGAAACATAAATTTATCAGTGTTTATCTACAATATTATGCACTAGCTTTCCGCTCGCGGCTTCATGGAATTCGGTTATATTGCGGTATAAAGCGAACATTCCCTTGGGAACATCAATTTTTTTCCGGGATAAAAAGTACCCTATTATTTAATCCGGACTTCTATCTTTACGTCTGCAAAATTTCAAAGCAATCGGTTCAGTAGTTACGGCGTGAAAGCGGAACAAACAAACAAACAAACAAACAAACAAACTCACTTTCCGATTTATAATATTAGTAAGGAAAGGATAAGGATGTATTATACACATAAACCTTCCTTTTGAATCACTATTTCTATTAAAAAAGACCGCTTTAAAATCTGTGGCGTAGTTTTAAACATTCAAGCATACATAGGGACGGACAGACAGCGACTTTGTTCTATTCTATGTAGTGATGAATTACACTAGGGTTGTCGCCAATGCTTAATATTAATTCTCAAGGTCATTCTGGCCTTGATCCGATATTTTTTTCAGTGCTTCCTGGTATTTCAAGGTCCGGGACCGACTGGAGAGCTCTTGACGCGGTCGTTATTATGGCGCAAAGGTCTGGAGGGCTCTTTAGCGAGGAAAGAACCCTGCTACGTTTTATGCGCCTTCGGGTTTGACAGACCGCAGGCATTTGTTTGGAGAGATTTGCATAAACCCCACATTTTAGGGGGTTATCGCACTGAGAGTGGGTTTTGAAGACAAGTTGATTGATTGATTGAAGTATGAGACTCGGTTTCGGTTAGGTTACCTATGAAACATACCCAAAATAAGTCGAATTTTAATTCGCTAGAAAAGTTATTGATAAAATAGGAAACCAATTCTAACGCAATTATTTTATTTATTTTTGATGGCAACAAAAACAATTAAATATCACAGTCAAAATGTCATTAAACAATTAAAGGGTTTATTGTGGAAATTTATATTCGAATCACTTTTCAATTAAGTACGTATCCTGAGAGTGAGGTGAGTTATCGATTTTATTACTGATTTATTCTGTACTGTAAGTTACTTATTAAGTACATCCATTGCGTGGAATGTTAGAAAAAGAAGTGTTATCAAAAGTAAGCGATATGAAAGGCCTGTAAAATCAGGAACATCAAATAATTCCCTCTCTGTTTATTAAAGACAAGTTGCTATCGGTTCTGTAGTCCAATGTATTGTTTTCACCAAACAAACAAACTAAACAAGAGACTGCCGGAAATTCTAAAGCGATATCGATTTAAATTTGGTCTATCCCTAACCCTGATTTGATTCACAGCAAAAGCGCGCCCAGTAGCTTAAGAGGATAGGAGTCGCCCCGCTTCAAACCACTTCTCCATACAAACGTAGTCCCCTGTTTTCTCCGTGAATAATGACATTAGAGCAAAATTTTTTTTTACGTTATATTTGTATCAGTTTTGGCTATGCCCCTATGTTTTGCTTTTATCGATTTTTTTTTTGTTTTTTTTTGTTTTTAATTTTTTAGAATATCGATAAAAGCAAAACATAGGGGCATAGCCAAAACAGATACAAATATAACGTAAAAAAAATTTTTGCGAAGACAGAATGAGTAGGTACTTAATAGTACTTACTATTAACAGAAGGTCTACTCCGGACCATGTTTATGTTGCAGATGTGTATGTATGGAGCGTCTAGTGTAATGATTAATGAAAACGGAGATGAATTCGACAACGATTTCGTTTGCGGGTTATCGCGGAATTGTATGGAGACGTGGCAGTTGTGGAACAAAGTGGTCTCTGCCTACCCCTGTGGGAAAGAGGCGTGATGGTATGTATGTATGTATGTATGTGGCAGTTGTGCAAACGTTCCGCTGGCAGCGGTGTCACAGTTTCCATACAATTTTGCGTTAACTCGCAAAGAAAATCGGTATCGAATTTACCATCGTTTTGATTTGAAAGAAAGAAAGAAAGAAAGAAAAAATGTTTATTTTTAGGTCCAAACCATCACCATACAAAAATAACAAAAAAAATAAATAAAAATCTTACAACTAAAACAGTATGTCTAGGTGACGCAAGTGAACCGAAAAATGGGCCTTCGCTCAGCATGAGTTGCTGCATCAGTAAAGTGCAGCAACGCTGGTTTTCAGCGAAGCCCTGAAATGTGCGTAAGCATCGGAGAAAACCAGATTACATTAACATGAATTACAATGTTCTATGTACTTAGTAACAACTTCAAAATACAACTATCCACCATTGCATTCCCCAAACTATACCTATATTAAAATAAAATAAAAAATAATAATAAATTAACAATGAAATAAAATGCCAGACACAAAAACAGCCCCGCACACGCACACGTAAGCTCATTCATCCATTACATATGTTGACATGTACAAGGACTAGACACCGCACGGACTGACAATACACAATTTGAATATACTAGACCAGGGGTCACCAATTAGTTTCGCTCGGGGACTATTTTAAGAAATGAAATGCCATTCGCGGTCCACACATTTATTAAAAGAATGAACAAAGGTAATTACGGAAATTATAAAGGTATTATTATTTACATAATATCAATGCGAAAGTGTCATTTTTGATTTTCTGTCTGAAGTTTGGAGTGGAATTGGTGCAAACTATTGACGTTAAATCCTGAAGATGTATGAATATGAAGATATATTTTTTCGGTCCGCATACAATGGGTCGACGGTCCGTATGTGGACCGCGATCCGCCATTTGGTGACCCCTGTACTAGACGCTCAGCACATGGGACGTGCTTACACGCTCGTAGCTTTTGCCCGCACCGCTCCTCTGCCCCTCCACCACCTTTCGTGCGCGTTTTAAACGAGTTGCGAGCGCGCTTCACACGCGTTTGTATTGGGTTACAAGCATGTTTGAATTTATACATACACACACACATATTCTCACGCCTGTATTCCCAAGAGGGGTAGGCAGAGCACATGAATCCAAAAATCCAGTACCACGTTTAGCAATTTCAGGGTAACCAGATGGTTAAACGTGATATCGCAGTGACAGGTTGCTAGGCCATCGCCCACAATACACTAACCGTTTCCCAAAGTCGACGGGAAGAAAGGGGGAGGTGTTATTCTAAC
>BHDV01024699.1:26371-39927 GCA_005406045.1 Adoxophyes honmai | reverse complement strand
TAAGATGAACCTAATTCCAAAATTGTATGCAATTCGGTTCACAGTAAAAAAATTCGGAGCAGTAATGCTTCATTGACTGCACTAGCCACCGTCACCAATTCACCGAAGTACGAAATCAAATTATTGCTTGCCCATTGGTCGACACTCGACACGTGCCACGGTACTTGCCGGGCCCGCCACTTTCTTTCTTGTCGCGACACGCTACACATCCGCATCCGCATAAACTCCGCATCGATTTTATATGGATGCGGATGTCCAAATCGATGCGGAAGTTCCGCATATGCGGATGCGAATATTCGCAACATCCCTGATACAGACACGGATTTCTAACGAGAGCGGAAGGTCACCACACATCAGCCCTTAAATTTGAATGGGAAATTTTACTTGATGTAACTGGTTCAGGTGTTTTGTCTTGATAATTTTTCTCGTCTAGCAATAAATACCTACATTTGTATTACATCGCAGAGCTGTTGGAGGTCGGAGGGACGAAGCGGCTCGCATCAGGGCGGCACGCCCGCTCTGCATCCTACAAGCGACAGGGCAGAATCCAGTCGAACACTCGGTTTATGTTGTTGGCGAGTATTTTTTAATCCTTGTAGGCGGGGTATACCTACCTAAGTTAGACTGATGTCTGATCGTGATACTGTAGTTCAAAGAGTGAAGAGATTTTGATTTCTGGTTTTTAGCAAGCTTTTCTAGTTAGCTAGTTTGAAGGAAGTTTTAATTTTAAGAATTTTTTGTATGAAAGTAAAACTGAATTTTTGAATTCATGTGCTCTGCCTACCCCTCTTGGGAATACAGGCGTGAGGCGTGAGAATATGTATGTATGTATGTATGTAAAGTAAAACAGTATCTTCTTTAGTGTCTTCGCTTATTACAGCGAGTCAAATTTGCATATTTCATTTCATTATTATTTAGATTCTGGTGTTAGGATTTTTAAGCCAAAAATTGTTCTAAAATGTAGAATAGATACGTAGATAGTTTCGTGTGGTCTGCCCACAATCATTTGAGAATGTGATGTTGTAGGTTCCGGCGACGGCGCCGACGTTGAGGCCTCGCCAGCAGCCCCAGTGGAAACCAAAGCCAAGCATGAGAAACGAAGAGTGCGGCCTAAAACTGCTAGAGTGCGACGTAACAGGTAATAAGGCTCCTCACCAAAGACCATAACTATAGGCAGAGGTCCACTATGCAGTTTAGGTACGCTCCGTCGGAGACCTCGTAAAGGCAGCAATATTTTTAAGCCTGACATGTTCAGGAGTGAACCTTCCGAGTACTATTAGTATTAAAACCTATTGTGTTATAGTGCCAGTGAGGTCATTGTAACGCAAAGTAGGATACAGCATGTCAGGTTTATTCAGACTAGTACATTCAACGTAAAGGATTTCCATAATGGAGATAATAGGACTTTTTTACCCAAATAGTTGCATTAATAAATAATGCGGGGTTAATTAACCATTTTATTTATTAATGTAACTACTTTGATAAAAAGTCCAAGTAATTCCCATTAAGGAAACCCTTTATGCTGAAAGTAATTTTGCCTATTATTAGGGTTCCGAACCTCTAAAGCAGCAGTTTTTAACCTTTTTGCCGGGCGACCTACAGTTCAAAAAGATTAGACCCGATTAAAAAAAAATAAAAACATACATTTTCTGCCTTTTGCATTACCGCGAATCGCCTCCACTTTCACATGGCACAGTGCGATTAGTTAAGAGTCGGCAAGGATGCAGTACTTATTTGCGGTTTTTTTTTAAGTTCCGCTGGTTCTGCGACCAATCTCAATATGGCTCGCGACTAAGATGTGGGTCGCGAATCGAGGTTAAGAACCGCTGCTCTAAAGGAAAAAAGGAACGATTATATGATCAATTCGTCCTTCGTTCGTCTGTCTGTTGCTGATGCAAGTTTTCTACTACAACTAAAGTCTTCCGAATGCCAGGGTGTCCCCGGTCCCAGCCGGCAGCCCCCTGGAGCCCTGGGCGACGGCCCCGCTGTCGCGCCTGTCCCGCATGATCCGGTCGACAAGCGCTTCCACGGCCTCCCTCGCTTCAGAGACCTCTGAAGACTCTCACAAGAGGTTTTAATCTTATACGACCCTTACCAGCAGTGTTCAAAGTTTAGACACCCCATAGAAGTCAGCCGATTTCTCGGTCTTTCTCTTTTTCTCTCAAAGTACAACCGAAGAGTAAGTGACGGACTGAACCGAACATTTGTGCAAGTTGTGGGGAGTCTTAGTTTTATCAACGACTAGTATATGTTAACTCAATCTCCACACTGAAATGCTTCATAGAAATATTGAGCCAGTGTAAAGACAGAGACTCGTACAGCGCCGTCTCATATTTCGAAGAAACGCAAATTAGTGTGGAACTTGTCAATCGTTAAATTTACTAGTCATTTCATTAGTTTTATTATGTCGAACGTTGGAATGATTGTTTTTCGAAATTATGAACCTCCGACAAACTTCATATGTATTTATGGAATTTCGAAATGATGCTAATGGAAGAGTAGTTATACTACATGCAGGGTTTTGTCCCGTTAAAAAAAGAACAAGAACTAATGCAGTTTCTATTACTGATGATGAATGTATGATTTGTGTTGTAGGTGGCCGCCATTTTACACTTAAATTATATCCTACCTATGCCTAAGTTTTAATTAACGTGTACATACATAAATGTTAAATGAGAACACTAGTTTAGCCTACCAAGTATTATGAAATCGCACTAGTTTTCATGTGTTAGTACCAAAGCTTAAAATAATGATATTAATAGTTTCAACAAGTTATTGGTGAGGCTTTTGGACCATTCTATATAAATAAAACAATCAATAATTACTCATTTTTTTATTCCCCACCCTCCACTGTCAAAATCAATAGAAAATGCAATAAGATCGGCAGCACACCATGTAAAATAAATAATCGCGAGGATAGAACAAAATAAATAAGTGTTACCAAAACTAGATCACAAATCAATATTTGTTTAAATCTAAGAAGAAATTTGGATTGACTAGGTCGTTGCAATTATTTTTTGTCTAATAGAATCCCGACATCGATGAATAATGATCATTAATTAAATATCGGTCGGTAAAAAAACACATCTAACGCAATAGTTTCTGAGATTAAAACTCACATTTGACTATTCCGGGACGAAGCTCTCACCAACTAAGCTAGTAAAACACAACATGTACATAATATATTATACGATGGAATGTTCTACAAAATAAATCTACAAAAAAAAGTACCAATAAATCGTTTCAAACAATTCGTCAGTTGGGAATAATCAGTTCAGAGGGTAGCATAGACAGTAGATAGGCGTATATTATTGCAATGTTTGGAATGCAGAGTGAATTTTCTAAAGCGTCTAGAGGTCTATAGCTCATGGATCTTATAATAAAACAATTACATGAAACTCATTAATTGCTTCATGAGACGATAACGAAGACTCACCCAGCATTTATCAAGGATTAATATTTCAGCAGATTTGTATATTTTAAAGCCCATCGTGTCAGAAATATACGACAGAAACAATACGAACGTAATACAAATCTATTTGTATTGCATTGGTATCGCTTAGGTGTCGTATAATTCTACACGTCAGGTTCATTTCTACACATCAAAAATCCAAAGTTTTAATTGTTTTTATAGTAATAACTCTAGAATTTGGCGGCTGCACGAAAGTTTTATTTTCAGTCATCTCTGGAAAATATTATACGTCCAATCCTAGTATTTTTGGTAGAGTAGTAAATTTGGAAAAATCGCTCCAGAGGACTTTATAGCTTCAGTGAAATAGATTAGCGAATTTGTTTTGTGAGTGTCAATCGTGTATCGTAGGCACTTTCAGGCAACCGTTAGTTGATCTAATAGAACTTACCCGTCGGTCGTAGTCTGTCAGCTTTAGTTCGTAGTAACGTATCGGTATTTCCACCGCGTCCGTGTCTCCGTCGACACACAAATATTACGGGTTCGAGTATATTTAGGAGTGGCTGGGTCTTCCACACCTTCAACAGATCGACAACAAGAAAGATGCATCACAAGGTGAAATGCGAAGACAATGTAAATAACAGATCATATCAAAATCAGTAGCAGTACACAGGCATGATACACAGAGATATACAAATAGGTAGCACAACTAGTCAACTAGAGGCGGTAAGAGTGGCCAGGCGTTGCCTCGCCTGGTCGGAGCACTGATATTATTCCCATAGGCACTCCGACGACCGGTTTTATAATTTTAGCTCTGTGGGTGACTGACTTCGTCGTTCGAACCACTGTGGATGGAAAGAGGCAAATATCAACAAGCCATAGAATAAAATAAAGACCGTCACATATCGTACATGTTAATGAGGTAAATAATAAACACGAATGTATGGCATGGACATAAAATTAACCTAATGGTGATGAGACAGTGTGGTCCTACGCAACAAGTCAGTTCATAAAAATGCACAAAACATGATCATCAAATAAATCGGGTAAGATAGTCGGATACCGCTACAACGGAACACGGCAGTAATGTAAGAGCACGACACATATCGAACAGTGCAGAGACATTGATTTGAGAACAATGGAGATCTGTCACAAGGGGGACTTACCTCGGGTCTGTGGAGAGAAACCATGATTATAAATAAAATGAACACTCATATCAATCAACATACACTTTATATCTTAAATATTAATACAATGACTCGGGGTTGTCCCGTGAAGCGGCCGCGGCGAGTGCGCGCTCGTCTCGTGGCCAGCCGCCGCGCTGAGCGTTAACTGTCATTGGGAGTCTTGTTCGCGGCCAGCGGCGGCGTGGAAGACGACCAGAGCCGCACTCGCGCAGTCATAATTGAACAATTTTATCAAGGAATGTAGCTCAACTTACATTACCTTCGTTTACACTAACACCGAATCTCCATTAATCAAAGCTATGTTTTAATCGAAAAATACATATACTTTCATGTATAGTTTATATAATTTTTTGATCGACGACGCGAACGCCCTAAAGAACTCGAGAGGAGCAATCTTAAATTCACAATCGTAAAGTTACTTATAATCTAAGACATAATTAATTACGAAAGACTTCGATTTACCTAAGCGCTATATCTAGTATACCGATTTAGTACGGTGCGTAGATCAAGTCCTCGATTCTAAATAACGTAGTGTACATATAATATATAACACGTGAAAGACATGAGATAACGTGGGGAACGTGTAAGCTAGTCATTGAAAACTGTGCAGTTACCTCGGGATGCGCAGCGGCGCGGGCGCCGGCTGCGATCGGATCGCGTGCCTGTGCGCCGGGTCGCTGACCTCGCCCATAGGCTAAGGCAGTGTGGGTCTATGACCTAACCTGGACAAACTGACACGTCAGTCAACATCGGCATAGCACAAGGACACGTATCGAGGAACATACACTTCAATAAAACAATTGACCACAAAGCCGAAAATGTTCACAGTTATAAATGAAACGAGAATTTGTAATCTCACAGTTTTAGGGTGACCCACAAGAAATAAATGCTTGATATGTCTCAGACGTGTTTATTGGGTTGCGGCGACGTGCAATTCTTTATTTATTGTGGGTAGCGTCGTTGTTGGGCGAACTGGCGTCGAAGCGGGTTGGCTTACATTAAAATTTACAATCTAAATGAAGAGGGTGTTGTCTCGACGGCGGGCCCGCGGCGCGGCCTGCAAACACACAAACAAACGAACATGGCAACGACAGACAAGTGAGCTGACCCGAGCACCGCCGCGGCCACCCTACATCTGCAACACTACACACACAAGTTCACGGCATTCTCTACGCGACACCATAGTTACTAGCTGGTGTCATGGTAAGATAATGTAATTCGTTCGGAAATATCATGCAATAGGTACTGAAAGAAATGTCGGTATTATCACATGCGTTCAGTAAGTTAGAAAAGCACAGTTGCGGGTTATGGTAACGGTTCAAATTAAATTCCTGTAAAACAAAGTACCCTATTTCATAAGTAATTTCTGTCGCGTGACCAAAGAAAATGGAATAAATAAATAAAAAACTTAAATGAGAACATGCTTACAGTGTATTATGAATTACGATACAAAGCGCTTTACATGACAAGTCTTGAACATTTATGTCAAAGTTTACAATCAGTCGGTCAAAATAGGTACTTTTAAATCTAACTTAATCTTACTTGATAGAGATGTTTAACTGTGTCTCTAAACGGTTTTGTTCCCTTCAATGTTCTTTCATTTATAATTTTGATCTCTGATAATTACTTCATTGTGACATCTCAAAAGAGATCAGATATTCCTCGAAACCAACATATTAAACAGATAACTTTCATCACAACACTATTGCAAACTAAGAATATAAAAAAGACTTACACTAACTTAAACAAACTTACAGCACTAGGTATTAATGAGAACCAGCCTCAACATTATATAGACTAAGGAAAATTGCAATGAAACATAGTTACTTATTAGTTTAGTCACCTTATTAGGTAGTAAATGTTTTAGACTTTTTGGCTGTTACTACCTGCTGATGCACATTATATAAACATTATTATGGAAGGTAGTTCACGATGTCTAAACTTAAGAGTCACAGGTAAAAGGAATAACAGAGACCCTATTCATACCTTTTCTCATCTCGATCATTAATGGACCATATTGAATACAGCAGCAATACATTCAAATTAATGAACTATTCTTTTTTGATATAAAGTTTAAAGTAGCAGTGCAATACAGACATAAACATATACTGGAACTAATATCTTTCAGTAAAACTTGTGTATGAAGACCATTTTCAATATTAAAAAATAATAGTGGTGAATCTTTGTTTTTTTCTCGACTTATTTTATTTTATTACTTATTTCCCAATCTAATTTTATAAGCCGTCTATAACTATTTTAACTCTGTCAAATTCACACCATGAGTTTATTTTTGTGCTTGAAAACGGTCATATTGTATAGAACACCACGAAATAATACAATATTGAGTAGACTAGTTGGATATACAGAGAAAATGGTCCTCTCACAATTCAAGTGTCTGGCAGTACAGTGGTAAGCATACGATGGGTGCAAAAGCATGATACGTGAGTTTAGCATAAAACCCAGTGCTCACAGTCTCAATCTCACACTTTCTACTTGTTTATGTGTGTCCTATCCCTAAAATATTGTATACATTGTGATTTCATATTATAAATTATGATTTATTAGGACTGGATGTGTAATCAAAGTCATTGCACATCATTGATCATCAATATAATTGTATTGCTAATTCGATGGATCACGACTACGGAATGAAATACTGAATGATCTTGGTCAAGTACCTTATCTATTCAGCCGATTTGGAATCTAATATTTCCTTACACATTCTAACCTATAATACCAAAATAAATTAGAAATTTTATGTGGATAAATTTGAATGACAACAAAAATCTAGTACAACCATTTTCACAGCTGAATTTTTTACTGTTATTGTATTTGGAATCATGAGTACTATCAAACAAGTTGTAAATAATTAATTAATTGATTTTTTGAAACATTACTTTAATTATGTGGGGTTTAAAATAAATGAACACCTAATTTCTGCTTCAACGAAAACACAGTTGTACATTTATTCCAGACTTAACCACTTTAGCGCAGCGGTGTAGTATTCTGAGTGAATGAATGAAATAAAAACATGGTACACCTGTTGTAACCAGTCAGGTACACGATTCTCTAGCATAGCGAGGAGAGATTGCGAGCACTCGGCACTATCACAAGCAGCTAGCACTAGCAGTAGCATGTTAGGGTCTCCCCACACCGATCGGCGCGGAATTAACAACAGGTCATCGACAAACGCTTTATATCCACGCAAGAGGAACAAAAACGACACGATTCGGTTTATTTTACTAGCGCCTTTTTTGCTCCTCTGGACAATTTACACCAAACGGCTCTCACCAGAATAATAAATCATGATTAATTAAAAATTAAAAAAACCCCCGACGAGCCCCAAATCGATGGCTTTACTGAACGTGTAACATTCTCATCTTACCTAACAAACGACCTGATGACCTTGAAGACCTGAACCGATCTCCACAAAACATAGCTAAGAACACTCTCGACGGATATAGCTTTCGAACAAAAAAAAACCGCATTAAAATCGGATCATCCGTTTGGGAGTTACGATGCCACAGACAGATACATACACATTTACACACACACACAGACACGTCAAACTTATAACACCCCGTCGTTTTTGCGTCGGGGGTTAAAAATTAAATATTTTTGACACTTGCACGACAGTACTTCGTGACACTTGAGCAAAATTATAGTTTTTTTCATAGTTAAATGTGCGACTATTGGGGGGGGGGGGCTACAATTATCATATTTGGTGTGACGTAATTTACAGAAGGGCTCCAAAATAGAGACGTCAAAAAATGACAGGTGGTCTATCCCGCACGTTGCTGTGCTAAGTCTACTGAATCATATGCTTTTAGTCCTGAAACCACTAAAATTCATAATACCTTGGTTCACAATACCTCTATTTATCGAATTACCAAAGGCTTTATAAAACCTTTATGTCAAATTGTCTCATTCTTGTAATGAACAAATACTGCCGAAAAAGGTCGAATCTCAAAATAAAAAGAATAGGACAATCTTGACATTTAGCTCTTATTTGGTAATTTGATAAATAGGGGTATTGTGAACCAAGGTATTATGAAGTTAGTGGTTTCAAGACTAAAGCAAGATAAATCCACCGTTAGATTTAATCACGTTTAACCATCTGGTTACCCTGAAATTGCTAAACGTGGCACTGCATTTTCGAATTCATGTGCTCCGCCTACCCTTCTTGGGAATACAGGCGTGAGAATATGTAATTATGTAGATTTATATTAGCTAGGTGCGCAGTTTGGTGTAAACCAAGGCTGCTCAACCTTTTGCAGAGTCGGGCCAAACGGTAGATTCAGTCGTCAACAAAGGGCCACTTACATTTTCTACTATAACTAACGCTATAGTAGATTTGTTTAGGTAGTTAAAACAATGTAAACAATCTTGACATGTCTTTTTGTTGAAATACACAGTCTAAAAATGAAAATCGTTACACTATGTAATTCAATTATGAAAGTTAATGATTTTTTCATACCTAAATAGTAAAATGTAAAGATTTTGATTTATAAAGTGTACTTATGTTTAAATAAAAAGACACGTCAAGATTGTTTATATTGTTTTAATTACCTAAACAAATCTACTATAAATCAGGTCAGTTATTGCTGGAAATCCATCCAAACCAAACTTGCGCGGGCCGCTTAAAATTCTTCCGCGGGCCACACTATGGGCCTAGGGTTGAGCAGGCTTGGTGTAAACAGTCTAGCGTGGACATAAACTTTTGGGTGGGTGTGTTACTCACGCTCACTGCGGATGGTCGGGCGCGGCCGGGTACTGGTAGGGCTGGTAGGGCGGGTAGACGCCGCCCGGGTACACGGGGTACTGCGGCGCGTACTGCGCGGGCGGCAGCATGCTGGCCGACGACGCGGGCGGCGTGGCGGCCGCCGGCGCCGCCGCGGCGTTGCTGGCCGCCGGCGCGCCGCCGCCCTGCTGCAAGGGAGGCGGACACTTACGATGCATTACACGAGACATGGAGGACGCCCGTATTCGCTACGTTATACGTGTTACAAAAAGCGGGTAAATTTTTTAATCTATACTAATATTATAAAGCTGAAGAGTTTGTTTGTTTGTTTGTTTGTTTGTTTGTTTGTTTGAACGCGCTAATCTCAGGAACTACTGGTTCGAATTGAAAAATTCTTTTTGTGTTGGATAGACAATTTATCGAGGAAGGCTTTAGGCTATAAAACATCACGCTGCGACTAATAGGAGCGAAGAAATATTGGAAAATGTGGAAAAAAACGGGGGAAATTAGTCACTATTCCACGCGGACGGAGTCGCGCGCGCAGCTAGTAAATTAATAAGCGTATATTGTAAACCCTAATAAGGTGTCATTTAACCTTTTGACCGCCAAGGCGCGAAGTGAAACGCTGTGCTCCTAACGCCAAAGACGTGAGTCGGCTATTAGATAATGCTTATTTTTTTTGGAATGGTGCTGTAGTATTTTATTTAAATTAGGTATAAAATAACTTACACTGCCTATAGATAAAGTAAATTTAGAAAAAATGTTGCAGCGTTTTATATTTCAGTTCTTTCGCAATAACTTCGACGCACCATTTAACGTCGTGGCGTCACGGGCACTGACTTACGATGACGTGATATTGCGTCTTTGGCGGTCAAAAGGTTAATAAAACTGAAGTTATCATAGCAGTTTGAACAGAATGTATTCTTTGACGAACTTCAAGTTTGAAGTGACTATTCCTATCCATTTATGATTATCACGACTGTCACGATAAGATATGTTTTTGAATGACTTTTTTGTTGTTCATGAATAAACAACAGTTGACCAAATTAGTAGAATAACTCAGAAATAATGGAAAAAATGTATACAATGAACTAAGCGCAAAAGTATCAATGTCAAGAATCACAAACGGATGCAATATCAGAGAGTTTCATTATAAGAGTTTCCTCGGAAGACAATGACAGTAACAATTTATTATGCTTATGCGTTTTTTTACAAACTGTACACAACTACGTACAACAGGTGAGTTACTTAAGTTTTTCACCTGTAATAGTTAATGGCATAAACGTCATGCCTTATTACCTGCAGGGTTGGCAAAGACAACAGAGCACCATTCGCTCCTATCAAGTGGAACGGCGGGCGTACCTTAATTTTGATCTGGGCCTCGATGGCCTCGGCCTCCTTGAGCTTGCCGATGCTGCGGTAGTACTCGGCCCACTGCGCGCTGTAGTCGGCGGCGCCGCCCGGAGCGCCGCCCGGGGCCGGCGCGCCCGGGGCCGGCCCGCCCGCCCCGCCGCCGTTGCCGCCACCGCCACCTGTAGACATTACATAAATATTAATACTCTGTACGATGAAGGTTGAAGACTCGTAACCACTTGGATATCTGCACCACCACAAAAAAAATGTAGTTGTTGTGTCAGTCATACCAGCCGAAATATAAACAGGTACTAGCGGAACAAAGTAGTAATTGAGAAAAAACTAATACCAAGAAAAAGACCCACTACATCAGCATAGCAGCTATGCCATATGCTATGCCATAGCTGATAAAAAACGTCAAATTGCTAACGGCCAATTCATTGCAGACTCCTGCGTCCATCGAATCAGAAGAACATCGTAACATTTCAAGTAACAAAAAGGGTGAGATTTTTTCACGACAAACAAAAGTATATCTGTGAATCACCAGCCCCCATAGCACGACAGGGCGCGAGTAGAGATGCGCGCGAAATACACTGTACCTGTAACTGTCAAACTAAACGTCAAAAAATGACAGATAGCCAATTCCGCGCGTAAGGCGACTATAGCGTGTTGCCGTGCTAGGTTTACAGGGAGGTTTGCTACAACGCGTATAACAAACGGATTGAATGGTGAGACTAACCTTGCTGCTGCTGCTGCTGCTGCTTGGCCTGCTGCTCGATGGCCTCCGCCTCGCGCATGAGCCCCAGCGACCGGTAGTAGTCGATCCACTGCTGCGAGTAGTCCGGCTGGCCCGTCGCCGGGTTGATGTTCACTTGCGGTTGTTGCTGAACAAATTGTACAAGATTAGGATAATTTGTCGTGTGCAGGTTTAGTCGAAGTTATTTGAATGAAATTCAGTATGAAGGTTCTTTTATAGAAAGTTTTGAAAAAGGTGTAAAGTATTTTTTTGACAATCATTATTCCTGGATGTAAAAGAGGGACGCGAAGTTAGTACGAGAGATTTCTGAATTGCCTGTAATTCAATATGTAAGCGTTGACGAAGTCACAGGCTAAAATTAGTACGGCTGCCTGTTCACAGGAGCGAAGCGAGGGGCAGAGCGGTGATCGAGATAAAAACCCACCAATAGAATAGCATCCGATGAAGTGGAGACATGTTATGCATTTCTATAGGTGATCTTGAAATATACGGATAATTCGCGCGAATAGAGCGGTGGCGCGCAGCCCGCGTTTGGCAACAGCTGCCGCCGCGGCACCTAGATGAAGGGCTGCGGATTATTCCGCAACATGCCGAGCTAAACTCGATTTAAAACGCAAGTTATCCGTATATTTAAAGATGAGGCTCACGGTAGTTTAATGTTCGATTCTATTGGTGTATTTTTACTCGCTCACCGTTCCGCTGCCTCGCTCCGCTCTAGTAGACAGGCAGCCTAATGGAATGTGCCATTTTTGCTGCTGCATGGGTACAGTATTCCCAAGAAAATAAGTCACATCGGCTGTTACCGTCTGCGCCAAGCGCAGAACGATATCCGAGAGTAGCCGAACGAGTAATTTTTCTATATTGAACTTCATTAACAAACGCTCTGGGCACAATTTTGCTTGCTATGCACACTTTAGTTCGGCTACTCGACGCATTTGGCGCTGGAGTGTAAGACATCTGTCAAAGGTCATCTGTCTGAGACGTCAATCAATAACCATAACCAATCACAACGCAAGTGGTCAGCGCGCGAAAAAAACTCTTTTATCATTGGTAGATCGAAGTTTCCCGCGCCACAAAACTGATTTATTACGCAGGTACATCGTGAAGCATTCTTTGTTCAGTACCTGCGGTTGCGGGGCAGCGTTGGGCTGATGCCAGTGCGGGTTGTACCCCCAGGCGGCGCCGCCGGGCGCGCCTCCGCCGTAGTAGTCGCCGCCGCCGTTGCCGTTGTTGCCGCCGCCGCCGCCGTTGCCGTTGCCGTTACCGTTGCCCTCTTGCATGAAGTTCACCGGCTGCAATGGAAACACGTATGAAAACTGCTTCAAGAGCGGCTTACGAACTTCTAAGGTAAAATTACCAATGCTAGACGTCTCAATGCCAAGTAGATGAAACCCATCTGTCACCTGTCTTACTATGACATAAGGTTGCAAGTGCCAAATATTGGGTCAGTTTCGAGCACAGGGACATTTACCTTACTGTATTTATGTCACCGGAAAATAACACATTCCGTAAGTTTATAAATTTCCTAAAAAAATTCAGGAAATTTATAAAC
This sequence comes from Adoxophyes honmai, assembly GCA_005406045.1. Taxonomy (NCBI): domain Eukaryota; kingdom Metazoa; phylum Arthropoda; class Insecta; order Lepidoptera; family Tortricidae; genus Adoxophyes; species Adoxophyes honmai. Next base: position 26,928 of record BHDV01024699.1, on the reverse strand, counting down.
TTCCGTAAGATTCCAAACGACAGACAAATTGTATTATTTTACGGCCGCGTTTTCGTAAAATAATCAATTTACGTTAGGTTAGGTTAGATTATGTTAGTTTAGATCAGATTAGGTTTAGTTATGTTAGATTAGGTTAGGTTAGGTTAGATTATATAAAATTTTGCGAAAATGTGGGCGTAAAAACATTTTTTGTCTCCCGTTTGGAATCTTACGAAAGTTTATAAACTTCCTAGGAAATTTATAAACTTACGGAATGTGTTATTTTCCGGTGACATTTACAAAGCACAGAGCAGATTATAAAAAAAGCGTTTTTCCTTCAAATTGACACAAAAAATACAGAACTAAACATTAAAAAAAACTCAACCATAGTTGAGATATCCCAGTTTAAAGATTAAAAAAAATGTGCAACCAGTCAGTTTGGAACTGCGGTACATTTTAGCATGTATTGTTTTATAATTTTATTATTGGTGCTTAATAAGCTTGAATTGTTGTGTTATCAGATTTAGATACACTAAACAATAAAAACGCAACTATTACAGTTTTTTTTTTTTTTTTTT
>BHDV01024699.1:0-17251 GCA_005406045.1 Adoxophyes honmai | reverse complement strand
TTTTCACGTAAATAACGGAGATGCAATCACAATAATATTATACTTACCCGCTATGCTATGCACAAAATATTATTTTTGACGATTTGTTTCAATCGAATCAGAAACCGGAATTGTGACAACACTGTTCGTATCAAGCAGGTCACATTATTTTACGTTTGACATTTCGAGCTGTCATTTTAGTCTACCGTACTAAAAAATAGATCATAGTAATGAACAAATGATTTTTGTCAAACACTATCCCAAATAAATCACTCAAGTTAAGAAAACCAAAGAAATCGCAGAAACCGAAAAGGTCAATTGTTACACCCGGTGAAGTTTTGTGCTTGGATTGAAATAAGAACCCAGAGACGGCGGCTCGACCGCGCGAGAATAATGAGTTTGTTCGTGATAAAACATTGTATTTTCATTAATAATACTTTCCGTTTTATATGTGGCTACAAAGCGATGTGTCTTTGTATGGTTTCGTATGCACTGCCTACCCTGTTTGGAATTACAGATGATTAACTTTCTAAATAGGTTTTTCCTAGTGCTCTAAGAAATTAACTAAATGTAAAAACCCAAGCTACATGACAATAAACCCCCACTTAACATTACATCTCAAGACAAAATACTGTCTTGAATAGTTGTCCTGCCAAGTCGCGTGGTTTGGTAAATATTATCTTACTCACTCACTTACCTAACTAAACAAACACTATACTTTATACTAAAAAAGATGAAACTACAAGATTGTCTGCGTGCTGAACCCAAACCACTGTGACAGCCAAGCTATTTCTGATATGCTGCCGTGATTTAGTTCTCCTTCTACTTTTTTTGACAATTTTGAGCTTTCCCTGAACTCTGACGTTAAATAAGTCATCTATAGTGGTAAAGCTATACTCATTACTCTCGAGTGGCAAGCCGCAACTCAACAGACAGTGCATGCAGTAACACAAGTGGAATTAAAATGTGGCTCTCACTTGGGATTCGCGTTGATGCGAGACCTGTGCACAGTATTATCTACTTTAATACTTTGTAACAACTAATTCAAGTATTTTACATTACTTTTGTTACTAGTAAGTTTGATAAATAGTAACTTAAATGTCTCATTTTAGAACAAAAATGGTATCAAACCTGTCTGAAAAAAAAACTGAAAGGACGACAGTTTTAGAGTCGTTATCATTTTTTGAATATATTTCGCCAAGCATATAATGTATGGCGAGTATATTAGGTACTTACATTAACACTGGCGATAAGATCTTCTATCATTTGTCGCGCTTGGTCCACTTGGTGAGGTTTGCCTTGTAGATAACACCTAGGGATAAAGAGTCATGTTGTAGCTAATTTTATTGACAGATTAGTGCCTGTCCACTGTTGCGGAGTGAGACAGCAGAGCGCTCACTGCTCTGCTCCAGTGGACAGGCGCCTTATCCGGCTGTTGAGGTTGAAGGGACAGATCCGGCACTAGGCTGCTGACGGATATAAAAAGGTATGTCGGTTCAGCGATTCAGGGGTTACGCGCAGACGACAGACTATCCGCGACGGACTTTTTAGTCTGTGAAAATAGCACCTATGGAATTCAATAACGACGCACAAAAAGTCTGGCGCACATTGCATACAATCCAAGCAGACTTTTTGTGCGCTGCAGACTCGATCGCACAAAGTCTGTCGTCTGCGCTACCCCTTAAAGACAAAAAGGTGAACTCAATAGTAAATACCTTTTGTCGCCAGGCCCATCGTCCCTCTCTTGGTGGAACTGGACGCGGCATCCCGTCTCCGCTTGGATCTTCTTGATCATGTCCCCTCCGCGGCCGATGACTACGCCCACAGCTATCTTAGGCACCAACACCTGAGCATAACGGGGTTACGATTAAAATCAATGTTAGTTTGCGGTTGGAAGGGATTGTTGATTGGAAGAACGTCACTGCGAATTTTAAACATAAAACTACCGTGAGACTCGCTCATAGTGAAATAACGGATTTACTCACGTTTTTTATACCGATATTAGCTCGACATGTTTCGGGTCGCTCCAGATGCTGCCGTGGCGCGTAGCTCCATATGATGGGTCACGGATTGACCCGAAACAGTCGAGCTTATCTTGGTATAAAAAACGTGAGTAAATCCGTTATTTCACTGTCACTGCCAATGTTTTTGGAATTAGTGGGTGAAGTAACAGTACCGGTGCTTTAAGCTAAGCGTCCACTTGTCGGTATCGTACGCATCGGACGTATCGCATGCAACGGATTGTAGTATTCTTTGTATAGAAACTCATACAAGTGCGTCCACCTGTCCGCATCGTACGCATCGCATTTCGCCATACATCTGATTGAATCCGATGCGTCCGATGCGGACCTGTGGACGCTTAGCTTTAGTTGGTACAGGTGTACCACAAATATAAGTTACATTGGCAATCTTCGGCCGCGCCGGCGAGCAGACAAATACCGAATAAAAATTCTATAAAACTTTATAACTTTAAGCATAAAGGTGCCTTTTCACACTTGTTTACTCATGGCAATAAAGTGTTCTCCCTTTTTTCTTGCACTGACCTCGGTGGAGTTCCCGGCGAGATTGTTCCCAGGCTGGTCCTGCGGCGAGTACCCGTCGTCGTACTGGGGCCGCGCGCCCGCCGCGTCCTTGTCGGCCAGCAGCTCGAACACCAGCTGCTTCGCGTGCTCCACCTTGCCAGGGTCGCCGGATATGCGGAGCGGCTTCTCCTGTGGATGGAGAATGCTTTACAGACAGCTGATGGAACTGAACTACGTAGCTATACTGTTTGGCAAACTTGGCGATGTTAGAGAGGGAAGTAAGGTATTTTACCTGGAAAAAGCGTGGCGCGAATTTACTCTGCCTCTTGACTTACAAGTCTTAAAAATCTGTATTATTTTTGTTTTGAGTTGTTTTAATGGGGCTGGCATATTATTTTATTGAACAAACCCCCAAAATAAATTAAAGATTAAATAAAAACGAAACTAAAATCATTTTTGAAAATTTTCTAAATCTGAAGTCCTGAACCTATTTTGCTGAAACGTTAACAAGTACGTCAGCAGCTCACTTGCTTACATGTTAAAAAAACAGGATCCAATACAATCCACTCATTCAAAAGTTATAATGTAACTGATTTGCTCATTCACCTTACTCGTAAAATATTTGTTTTTTTTTTTTTTTTAGTTCAACCACAAACTGTAAAAATGATGACTTTGAAGATATCTTTAAAATTCAATCCTCAACAAAATCGCACACATTTTCAACAACATGCATCCAAAAGAAAACAACACGACTTACATATTCCGTGTTGGGCCCGTCCTGTATGACCACCATTTTAGCGCCAGACTGTTCCTGCAGCTGCTTTATCGTTTTGCCGTTCTTCCCAATAATGAGACCTACTTTGGGTCCGGGTAACATAACTTCTTCCTGTCGTACAAAGTGCAAAGTGTGAACACAAACACAACCCAGATAGGTACAGACGTCAATCAAGTGTATTCATGGTCAGTATTTAGGGTTGTCCGTTGTCAGTTATGGTTAGGACTATTAAAACTATCGTGGTAGTGGCACTCGTATCTAGTTATTTCGTTTAAGGTTGATAATGAAACGGGAAAAAAAAAAAGTAAAATATTTTTATTATAATGCCAACAACCATCCACTGAACAGTTACAATAACTTTTATTTGTAATTACGTGTCTGTGAGTGAGGAATGTCTGTGTGCGTTGCTCGAGCACGAGCACTATGTATGTAGATTGACTTCTGTAGCTATCTGTTATGTGATACAACGTCAAAAACAAGTGTTTAAAAGGTGAACATCTAGTACAGGCAAACGCTTGTTTCCTACCCTGCTTTAGTTTGTTTGTTTTAGAACTTCCTCTATCCGGATGGCCCCAAAGCGGCGCTGTCACGTAAGGTCTCGTTTAAGGAGACGCGGTGCGTAACGCTTAAACGCTTCTCTGTAAACGCTCTCATATAACGCCATAAGTATGAATCACGCGGGTCGCGCTTTGCAAGCGACGCTAGTGCGAAGTCTCCTTAAACGAGGCCATAATCTTCTGAATGAACATTTGTTTAGAGCGAATGTTTGCTTATATGTCAAATGTATAACGATTCGCTCCGCTCAAGTGTTTCAAACTCAAACGCCTGCATGAAGGAATATTTATTCTCTCAAAAGACCAAGTGAAAAAGCAGTTTAATGCAGGGATCGAATACCGGTATTATTTTCATACATTTATACCGGTATTCAATTTCGGTATCTCAGTTGTTATTGTATGTTATTGGAACTTTTTCATTTAATGTCGTACTTTTGTAGGCTTACCTAAATACTATCAAGGAATACCAAGCTAAAAATCCAAATTAAAGGAGATATTTTAGTTTTTAGTAATACCGGTAACAATCCCTGGTTTAATGTGGGGTTGTGAATATTTGTTTATTGAGATCATTTTCTATGCACCTATTATGGAGGTATAATTATGTTGAATTGTTTATACTACTGGTAGTAACTTGAATTTTCACTTGTATGTGTTGTGAAAGAGTTGATCAAAGCAGATGGGCAAGATTAGATTCTCTTCGACCCAACTGCATTTTCACATTATCTTACTGTATATTAATGCAATAGCATTTATCCTGAAAAGTTCAGGTAATTTTGTTTTTAGTTTAAGGTTTTAATGAAGTGGGTAGTTTGCTTAAGAGAACTGTCAAAACAAAATTGGAGTTTTTAAACAAAAAATGATATCAACAGTTTACATACAGCTAAACTAACGTAGCCTCTACATCAATGTATCCTAGTAAATTTTCTTCGCGCAATAAAAGAAACTGAAAACAACCACAACCTTTTGATCAGTCCCAATATTTACTACTAATATTTACTAGAGATAGGAAGATATGTATAAGACACATAACGGTCGTCACCTTTTTTTCTCTAATATGGCTAAACCGGAAACGGACTAAAATTATAAAATAGTAAACAGTTACTAACCGTGACGGCCAGGCCTCCCCCGCCGCCGCCGCCGCCGCCGCCCCTCATCATGGGCGGGTTGCCCATGTCCCCGCCGCCTCCCATGCCCATGCCAGGGTTGTCCTGATGCTGCGGAGCGTTCTCCCGCCCGCGGTGATTCACAATCTGGTTCACTAGTTCCCTGGGAGATCGGACAGTTTAATAAGTATTTTCTTGTCAAGTCCAGCATAAGGCCAGATTTACACCTGTAAGTTTTACTTGCGAAAGTAGGGACGCAGCTATCTGCTAAAAAGAAAAATGATGCTACCATTGCTACCTCATTCTAACCTATAGCTGCGTCCCTACTTATGTAAAATGTTACAAGTATAAGGCTGACCTAAGATGTCCACTAAGGCCTTCCGCACATGGAGCTATTGAAAAAGTACTAGTTACGAACAACATTTACAAAATACATTTACATTGAAGTTCGCAAAGAAGCGACTAGTCACCTTCTAGTTACTAAACTGATCACAAAAGACGCGGCGTGCCGGCCGCCTCGCCACTGGTAACCCGAGTTTCTGTGTTTGTGTTGACAATTTAATGACTTTGTTGCTAGAAATGACAACTTTTGCTTTAGACTTAGCGACTAGCGATGTATTGATAAGTGGTTGGATTATAATTATCAAAGAATTACGTCACTTTTGAGTAGCTCTATTTGAGAAAGGCCTAAGGAGGACGGATGATCTGTTTACAAGTCGTTGGATCACGGGTGATGCAGCAGCTTCAATGGGGGAGGTTTGTTCCACAGTGGATGACCTACTTCTTTGCCAGTTTGGATTATATTTAAGAGGTTACGCTAATGCACGCAAAATGAAAATACTTGCCAGTCCCACATTGTAGTGAACATATTGAATAACAAAAAAAAATAGGATTATCCTTGATTTATCACACTACACGGACGTCACACGAAATGACTAATATAATTCGCATGACAAATGACACGACAGTTATCTTCCTTCACTTCAAACCCTACATTTCCCAAATTGTCAAAATACATAACTTTTCAAGTCTATCGTACTATGTTTTTATTTTAGCAACACTATCGGGTACAGGACTAGACTAGAAGTCTTCGCGTTTTGTGGCCGGATTTTGAGTAACTAAACGAGAGGCGAACAGTCAACTGGCTTAAATAACATCAAACAGATTCGAATTTAACTACAGTTATTTCGTCGTAATTTAAATACCAAACTTACGCCAATGGTAGTTACCAGTATCCGTCTTGGGTGAAACGCGAAAATTACCGATAGTGTTTGGAAAACAAAAGCACAGCAACACTTAGATAATTATACGACGTAAAATAGGCACAGGCACAAAAACCTCTGAAACTTCTTCTTTAAACTGTGGAACAGCATCGCGCAGGTATTTTTAATTTGATTTACCTTTCTATTCCGGTCATATTGCAACGGCTGTTACGAGTTTACTAATGCGGGTAGCGCTGTCGATGAGCCGCGAGTGTTTTTGAAACTACCCGCGGTTTTTTTTAAGGTCGCAGAGTCTAGTATTTTAAGCCACTCGTTTTTTTTCAGATTACGAAATTAATTTAATGTAGTTTGAATAATAAGTAAATAATATTGAAATTATTATTTTTTCTCGGCAATAGGACAAAATTAACTTTTGTCACTGCAATAGTTAATATTAATTTCTTTCTTTTGTAGTTCACTGTTTTACTTGGTAATAGGAAAGTATTATTTTTATTTTTATTATGTAAAATTAACATATTTGTCGTATTATTTAAGCATATATCAACTAGATAATAAAAAGGAAGTGAAGAACGTGATTTTCCTTTATAATATAGTTTCATGGTAGATTCCGATCATATTCTTACTTTGCATGACTCAGCACAAATCAGCCCAAAGCGAAATATTTCTTCACACAGAGCCTTAAACTACTTTACAACATTTATTGGGCCCAAAAACGTCCCAGCAGTTTAATTCATAAAAAATGTACCCCAATACAAAGATACTCGTACCTCCCAAAAGGCGGTAGGTCGACCCCCCCAACATCTAGGCTTGAATGCATGTCAGTCTCTCTCCTCTCATCGTCTCGGGAGGCCGTAACGGCCATCAGCAAATTCCTTTCGAGAAATAAAATTATCTTTACGCCACTGTTTCTCAACCTGAGACGGCCCCAGGTCCCAGGTCGACTTGTGCATCAGCTGGGGGGGTCGGGGGCCTATTGGGGGCTCAGTGCGCGAGGTTGAGAAACGTTGCCGTTGCGGTACATTTGTAATTACTAATCTCAACCTCTACATTCATATAAAACTACTACTGGGACTTGAGCGCGTAACAGGCGCGATTTGTGACGTTACGTTGCGGATACTAGCCTGTTAAACATCTACACAGCCGTCCATAATTTCAGTGGGACCTGATAATTATCTATTCTATCTAGCTTTTAGCATACTGAACTGAACAATGTTCTAAATACAGTACTCAGCAACAAAGATTGCACATCAGCCTTCTCGTCAAATTATGGGAATGTAGTAATCTACATTGTTGTTGTAGTAATCTACATCTTAATTGTAGAGCATATCGCTCTAACTTACGTCACGCCCACTGTCCCTTTTTAAAGACTGATAAGCAAACTTTGTGGCCAGATACTGTACCTCATACTCTATACTATAAAATACTAAAATGTGTATCAATCCCAGTCCTGGCTTCATCATTACATGGGGCTATCCATAAAACGTGTCACACTTATAGAGAGAGAAGCCCTTGTGACAATTTAAGAACATTATTTTGATCTTCATGTTGGAGTTAAGAGGAGCTAGCTACCAAAAGTAGCAACTTAATTTATAAACAGCCCTCAATTATGTCTGAGTCTTAATGAACATTGGTCTAACCTGGCACGGGCAATGGCTTCTCGGGACCCTGTGAGCGTGCAGACACGATCCGGCTGGCCGCCGGAGCCCGGCGCCATTTGTATTTTACAACCCGACTCTGCTTGCAGCCGAGTGATTTGTTCTCCACCGCGGCCAATAACTGAAAAAAAAAAAACATATTGAGCAGGTGCAAGGGAACAAAACCACCCTGGGTATCATGTATTTTATTATCTGCATTTCTAATGTATCAATAATGATAATGTCACCAAAATAACCATAAATTTAATACTCACAGTCAAGTTTCAACCTATTGTGCAATTAGTGACAAATACTTTAATATCTGTTTCTATAATTAGAAATTGTTATTATTATTTATGTCAACCAATAATTGCTATAAAATATGTTAAGCTACTTGTAATACATTAGTGACTTTAAATTAAAAACCTTATTTAGGCTTCTGAGAGCACTTTTACACGCCATTTTCGTCATTTTTTAGCAACAATATCACTAACTTTGCAAGGTAAACATCATAGTAAGACAGGTGACAGATGGGTGTCATCTACTGGGCGTTGAGGCATCGAGCATTGGTACTTTTACCTTAGGTACTAACTAGTAGTAACTCAGTTTCATGCTTCCACCTCTTAATTAACTTAGGTGAAATAAGGTATAGACATAATTAGAATTAGGAACCCATGGCAGCATCGGCCAATATAAGCCAGTTCCCACAGAACAGTGTTAAACAAAATTATGCAGAAAGAGTTGAGTAACAACTGCTCAATATCAAAGAATGAGAAGATGATCCCCAACCTATTGACAGTAAAAAAACTCATCTCGTCTGTCAATCTAGTCATCATGCTCGAGTTTTAAGTCATGATCATGAACAGTTACCTCACTGTAATTTACTCTAACAATACTCACTTAATCCCACCATTTTGTCGGGTACTCTGATGTATTCGTTGATGGTCTGGTCCTGCATGAGGCCGGGCGGGCCGGCGGGGGGCGCGCCGGGCGGCGCGGAGGCAGGGTTCGCCGCCGCGATGCGCGCCGCCGCCGCTGCCGCCGCCGCCGCCGCAGCTGCGTTCGCACTGCGCACAAATAATATGTTAAGTAGACACACACGGAGGTGTATACATATAATGAAGGCTTAGGTATCACAAACATTCCCAAGTTTCAGGGGTATAGAACACCCCTCCGTGTTTGTAGGTTTAGGTATGCTTAAGTCGACAGGATGACAACCATTCATTATTATTCCACTTTTATCTACTCAAACCCAGAACTGTGCTAAAGTGGGTGTACAGTCGAGTTCATTAATATATGAGCAAAACTGAGGGTTCAAAAATATCTGTACACCTTATGACATTGACAATAACGTGCAAAAGTTTACATATTTGGCATTTGACTGCTCATGTATTTATGAACTCGACTGTAGTATGTAAAATAATCATGGTTCTGTCTATGTAATGTTTTTTATTCACTGCCAACCTTATTTTATGCAAGATGTATAATGGATTATGTTATGTAGTAAACATAGACTGACTATCTTCATAGGATAGTAAGATGTTAATTCAAAATCTAAGGTGTTTAAGTGTCACAGTAAAGTAGGTATGATAGAGTGACTTCTTATTGAGCACAATCTAGTGATGTTATATGTTCATACTATAATAGCATGTTTCTCAACATAAGAAAAATGTCTTACTCTAATGATGCATGAAAGAAAGAAATGACAAATGCTTTTTGAATTTAAACTGGCAATAAATGCTAGTATGCTAAGACTCCTGAAGAACATCTGTAAGTATGAAGATAGTCTGTTTTAATTTTAACCAGTCTCTGTTATTTAAGATATTTAAATTGCAGCTACCATGCAGTTTGCTGAATGAATAGTTGCTTATTAAGTCTAATCAGCAATTTCTTTAGGAATGTCAAAGCATTGCTCAATAGAAGTCTCATATTTCACAATGTTTAAATTTGTTTATAGTTTTATTTCACTGAGAAAGGTAATAAATAGATGTTTTCTAAGAATTATTTTTCAAGAGACATCAGTTAAGTTAACCTAATTCAGCCCATAGGAAATGAAAAATATGGAAAACTCAAATCTTAAATCCAATTTTGCTTGACATGTTGAAAGACTTACAACCTAACTTAAAATCTAAAAGTTTGTCAGATGCGGTGACAGAATGCAAAATAGTCATGATTATGACTATGTAGCGTTTTGTGTGTTCTGCCTACCCCATTTGGGAATACAGGCATGATGTCCATATTTTTCTATGAGTGAGTCTCAAAGCAGTTTCATGTTAATTATTCTGCCCCATCCTAAATTTAAAATACCACTGTTCTCTATGTATTTCAATGAAATCAACATCTTTAATTACCAAAGGGACAAGTAAGACACGCTGGTCTCCAACTCGAAGGCAAGCCCCATACAAACAAGCTAATAAAAAATAGCATGTGGTGTACTCCAATACTATTCTTTTATTAATATTATTTGATAGTATGGCGTAGGCAATGCCTGTATTTGTTGAAAGGCATGCCAGTAAAGATTGCTTTGGAATTGCAATGAATTTCTTTGCCGCTTCTCTGAACATCTCTTCCAAAAATTTGCAATTGTGAGGTGGGAGGCACCCCATCAGTTACCACCATACTAATCAAGGTAATATTTAAGGCATCTGATTTATGCCAAGTATACTTAATCCCCAAAAAAATAAGATTAGTTTCTATGAACTGGTTTTGAGATAGTAACAAAACATACACCACATTCTGATTTACATTGGCCAATAGGCCACAAATATTTCCAAACTATTCAGGATTTTGGCACAGACCTGAGAAAAGGGTTTAACTAACACAACTATGAAACATTTAATTGTCTGTCTGATAAACAAATGATCCCAACTACTCACCTCATAGCTGCGTGCTGTTGTTGATACGAAGGGTCAATAGAAGCTAATTTCTTTGCACTCGGCTCAGTTCCTTCCTCCAAAGGTCTCTTGCTACCACCTCCCTCGATTTTAGCAGCAACCTAAGGATAAGAAAAAATTGATAGAAATGGGAACATTTAATGATGTCTTTTGTTAAATACAAAAAATCTTGCCTTGCCACTTTAATTACAAGTAATTAACACAAATGGAACCTTAAATACCTTTTAATTGTTGAAATAACTTCAAAACACCACAGGAAAGTTAATAGTTTAAAGTAGGTTATAAGCGATTTGATGCTTTTTCATTCACTTCAAAAGTAACATGCCAAAGAAAAGAGGGCGAATTATGTCAAAATTAAACGTGAGAGTCGCGGATGAAAGAGGTAAACATACAATTTCGCAAAAACTTTGTGGACGTTACAGATACGCTAATAAATAAATAGATACATTACATTATGTAGTTACACTTACCAATTTAGCACGTTGTAAAGCAGCCGCAAATCCCGCCGGTTGGCTATTGTTTTGAAGCGTAGCCATAGAAGAATAATCACTCATGTTTGATTTAAGTACACATTCAGTCGTTATACGGCAGCCATTAAAAAGGATCAAATAACCCAAAATAAATTTGCCCGCTTGTCGCAACTCGCGTCGCGAGAAAAGACGCGGCGAACCACAGACAAAAAAGTCTGCGAATGAGTTTTTTTTTTAATTTGACATCACAAACTAGGGAGGGTGCAGTTCCTTTTCCTTTGTTTCGACCATTTCGACTGTGTCTAAATCACGGACTGTTAAACTTGGTCTAATCTTCCACTGCTTCAATCTTTAAAATACGATGACAATAATTTAGTTATATATTTCTCATACTATTTTTTTTATTTGTCACGAGGTATTTGATTTAATGAGAGAAAATCAGTATAGAAAACTAAATATTGCAACCAAGATCAGTCCCGCCTCGTTTAGCTTCATATCGAAAGATAGGTAGAAAAAAATGTAAAATGCAAGAAATAATTTTATTGCGTTATTTATTTAAAAAAAAATAATTAATTAATTTGGCGGGTTTCGTTTAACCCTTGCTTGGCTTAAGGCCATTGAGAACTCATAAATTATTAAAAGTACATGACAATCAAATTGTCTATGGTTTATGGACATTGCGTTTTGTTATTTAGGAGGGTTCGTAAAGAAAATTTAAAAAATGTTTAAAATGACAACATATGTCTTAAAAATAGTCTTAGCATCTAAAACACAAACACATTTGTTTTTTAAACTAAGTACAAAATAATTAAAAATATGAAAAAGTAGTATGCAAAACACCTTAATTTCCTTTTTCAATTCTGTTTTAAAGACACACTTAACTTTTTGTAATAATTTAATTCATTATATTTTTATTAATTTGCGTGGAATATGCCAAAATTAATAAATGCGACTTCAAAACCAGTGGCAGTGTATAGCCACAATTAGAAATCAAAACTAAACGCATAACTTTTTTTTTAATGGGTGCGTGCATTTGTGTTGTCCGGTGTTTGAAGACGCTTTGAATTCGCTTTCAATTTCTTCGTAGGAAAAATGTCGGGTGATACCGATAAAGCGAAAATCAGTGACAATCAGGTATAGTTGTGAAATGTATTTTTGTATTATATTTCTATGCAGTGGTGCGCGTTTATTGAGCATATTATTAGTGGTGAAGTGCTGTTATTTCCGTGTTATATCACTAATGTTTGTCTGCGTCTCAACATGGCTGACAGAACGTTTGCTTCCCGCTAAACGCGGGAACTGCGCCACGGAGGGATGTGATTATAGTCAATATTTCGCAAGAAAAACTGTGAATGCCAGCGAGATCAGTTATCGAAACTGATTTAAATGGGATAATTTTCCGGATTTCGCACATTTTTGCCACCCCCGCCCCTTTGCATTTAGGTGCAGGGCCTTTGTTAAATGTACCAAGATATATGTACATAATGACATTGATAGGAAATCCGCATGACCTTGGTATTTGGTTTTTGCGATTATTTTTTAGAGTAAGTGATAATGTTGCCGTTCCACCGAGTGGTCGGTTGGCGCTTTGCTGTTTCACCGCGGTACGGAGCCGTCGATGTAAATAAACATGGTTTCCTTTGGGCCTATATTGCTGACCTCGGTCAATTTTCGTACCGCGCTAATCGCCATTATGCCGTTGTTATGCTACAATATCGTAGCAGATAGCATGTAACGATGCAAGTCGATTGACCCTAAAATTGAAGACTAGATAATAATTCTTATTCACACATACATAAAGTGCTATATGTACACAGCTGTATAGTTCAAGATGTATAGGTATACGATTAGAAGATGTTATCTGAATGCGCGCCTTGCGCACTGGTGATAAGGTTGCTATTTCAATGGCGGGAAATTGAAACTGACGCTCTGTGTTTCACTTCAGTGTTTCAGAGGTGCAGATTTGACAATGATTGGGGCCTGAAATGTCTTGACTTTTAATTAAAATTGCTATTTCGATTTGTGCTGTAATGTATAAAAAAAGCAGTAAAATGCAAATTTTCACGACACAAGGCTTAGACTTCAGATATTACCATCTTTCAGTGTTGTTGGTACAGAAATTTGATGTAAAACTGTTTAAGTATCAAAACAGAAATAGGTAGATTGTGACTTTTAATTTGTTAAAATTTTGTATGTAGGAGAATAAATTTGTGCTTAGGTGGTATGTATTATTTAATCCTATGTAAACCTATGAATTTGTGAACTTCTTCAGACTTGACTGGTAGTTTTCCTTAGAGGAAAAAATGATTTTAATACTACAACCATGCCTAAAGTTACTTATATCAGTACATGCCTATTAAATTAAGGCTCATGTCACTTCTAAAGAATTATAAAATGTCCAAAAGTTGTCAAAGACATCTTTACTTATCTTTGATTACAGGAGTTCTTTCTTTTAGTTGATTGTATTAGTACGACGAGTTTCCCGCCATTTTTACTCTGTAGTAACAATTTTAAATCATAGTGGCTTTTATCTGGTAACAGGCAATGGCCAACTAGAAAAAATATAACAGGGTTATTATAATTGTGATATTAAATTTTATCATTATTCACCATCCATTAGTAAGTATCTATCAATGGAAGTTACAAACCATCTAGCAAGCATAATCACAACCACACCATTTAACTTTTCAGAAGGCTTTAAAAAAAAACTTAAATTTTTTTACTAAGTAGCAAATTTCTTGAAAAATAAGTGTATTTCTACCTTAAGTGAATAACTTTTCAGTATCAGTAAATGACTCAAAATTGGTTTGAAAAATAATGGTAAATTATTGTTTCATATAAAAAAAAAAAAAAAAAAAAAATTCATAAAAAAAACTGTTGTTTATGAAATTTGCTCAAGTACTGTTGACTATATGCTCAACAAACATTTATGTGCAGGATGAAGACAAGAAGTCCGGTACTGGCGACGGGCACACCACAGAAGATGAGTCCTCCCAGGACTCCAAGGGTGAGTGCCCGGTGTCTCAAGACGCCCCGGCCCAAGGTAATGTTGATGTAGATCAACCACCCGAAGACAAACCAGAGAACGAAGGTCAGAGTAACATGTTTGTGGGTAATATGTGTTCATCTACATTGCAACTAACCTTTGGGACACTAATGGTTCATTAGTACATTACAGTCATGTGTGTGCACATTCATCCTTCCTAGAGAACAATTTCTCGGTCTTTGAATGGTTGAGAGGCTTTTGTGTTTCCATAATGTGTTGTTTTGTACTTATCATGGAAGGAGTCTAATAATGAAATGGGGTCTAACTGTTTTCGAATAAAGCCCTAAATGCACTGACAGCGGACGCGTACGGCGCGATGCGGGGCCGTGATGGTAAGAACGAAACTCTTTTATCCCGTCTGATGCTTTGAGCGTCCTCTTTCACATAATTTGGAATATTACAATGGATACCGTCACGCCACCGCGTCGCGCCGCTCCGCTTCCGTTGTCAGTGCGTTGAGCTTAAGTTTGGGAGACTATTCGAAAAAACATTTGTTATTTTTTTCTGTTTTAATTTAATCACATTCTGAAATACAGTTTGGTATAAGGCTTGTATTTGTTTTTAAAACATGCTTGAGGAATAATGTGTGGGTGAGCTTTTTTGTAAAAGAAAATTCTGTAAATGATGGACTAATTTACACCAGTATTGGATACCTAATGGAGGAAAAAAATTATAAGTGTCAGACAACATACCTAGTTCAATAATTACTAATACTAACAGAGTGACCACATTCTAGGAAGTTTGGGAATAAAAGTCATGTAAAAAACTCAAATTTGCTGGAAATCTAAGGAAATTCCCAGTGACGTAAAATCAGTCTATGAAAAAGTAGTTTAGTATCAGTAAAAAAAAATGTTCTGAAATGTATATGGTCAGGTAAAAGACAGTCGGTTTTTAAGATTTGTAGAGGATATTTTGTGACTAATCATTATCAAAGAATTACATAACTTACTAACTTCAATTAGCCCAGACACACAGTTTAATTATTTTATTAACTTTACCAACAACCAAAATGTTTAACATTTGAGCTATCAACAAAATTATCAATTATTACACAATAGTTAATCATTTTTTGCAGTAGTAAATTATCTTATGCCTAGATACATATAAGTACCTATAAGATAACATTGTACACACGTTTTACACGCAAGATAAATTTGGAGATACCTAGGTACTTAAAAAAAAAACAGTGTTAAAGTTCGTAAAAATAAAGTTTTTATTTTCTTTAATACTCTAGAACTTATTGTTTTGGTACTTGTCATTGTTACCATGGTGTCTATGGAAATATAGCTAAATGGTATTTTCATACATGTCATGCATTTACATACGTAACTCAAATAAAAAGCCAAAGTACAAATAAAACAATTTTTAGTTTGTCAGCCTGTGTTAATCTAAAAACCGGCGAAGTGCGATTCGGACTCGCGCACGAAGACACTAAGTAGGTATACAAGTGCCTACCTCCATTTAATTATATCAAGCAAGAAATGGAAAAAAAATATTTTATATGTATGGGATGGGCGCCCTCATAATTATGCGGAACCCTAAAAACAAGTAGGCCTAGTAACTAGTGCAACTAAGACTAAAGTAAATGTCAACGTGACAAATAATTGGATCGCTTTAGTAGAATCTAGTCAATGTAGATTAAATCTTTCCTCCCACGCGCCTGTTTTGGTGACGCAGACGCACCAAATAAGTAGCAGTGTGGTCTACTGACTATAGACTGACTATACTACTAGTATAGTAGGGTTAGCATGAAAAAACGCGCGGGATCGGCCACCCGTCACTTTCTGATGTCTCTAGTTAGACAGTGACGGGTATAGTCTATCTATTGCCATGCTAGGTATCTTGCTAAGCACGTAAAGAACCCGAGCGGGTATTCTGTAAAGTTAATAACTAGGTAGGCTTAGGACTTTTGGATGCTCGCCGTGGTTCTAGAATCCATGGAGTCGCCATTTATGTTAAAATTTCCAATAAGAATTTTTTCTAAGTCTAAAAAATAGTCAAGTAAAATATGTATTAGCTTAAACATAATAATTTACTATATTTAATTAAAACTAAAATATCTTCTCGCAGCTTAGTAGGCATTTTTATACGGCACTGTTGAAACTCCGATGAGGTACTGTAACTTGTGTAGAGTTATGATAAAATTAATTAGATACTGATATATCGGCATAAATCATGACACTTATTTTTACACTTTGATTTGACGTTGTCAAAAATATTTAAGATAATGGCGACTCCATGGATTCTAGAACCACGGCGAGCATCCAAAAGTCCTAAGCCTATTAACCTGTCGTCTGTGTTTGATAAGGATCCCAAAAGTACCCGTCGTAGGTATGAGTATGAAAAGATCAGTATCATACGACTTTTTAGTATTTTTGCGATTTAGGATCCTTATCAAACACAGACGACAGGTTAATAACATACCACGCAGACCCGGGGCAGCTCGCTAGTCGCAAATATTTTGACACTAAATATAAACTCATTTAGGTACATATATGAATTCATCCAAACTTAAATGGGGTATTTGACTTATTTAGTCCATCAGATAGATTACTAGAAAATAATTGTTCACGTACTTTTTCTTTTATTTGACAAACTAGAAATGACGAGGATATTGCTCTGAAGATTCAAGTGTCGTCACTACGTGGTACAATTATCATGGCGTGGCGTCACAGGCCCCCACTCCGTTAGTTTGTCGATGTTCCATTATTTGATTAACTAAAAAACGTCTCATATTTTTTCATAATCTAACTAACGGATTATTAACATATAGGGTCATTTCGCCGGTTCGCGTCCATCCCCCAGTTCGCGTCCATTTTACGTATCTTCCTTTGAAAATCCTCGAAAATAAGTAAACTAACACACCAATCAAACAAAAAATATTTACCGCTACTACCTCAATGTATGAAGCACATGCACAAATTGACAAAAGATCCGAGCGTTAATACCAATACCGTAAAAAAAAATAGTTAGTTTCGGCTGTTGAACAAGGGAGCACTTCACGCGGAATATTTAGATAAAAAATAGCGTGCAGCGGTGCGTTCGATGGTT
>BHDV01024677.1:286658-305430 GCA_005406045.1 Adoxophyes honmai | reverse complement strand
GTTAAAATTACCACTAGTTTTATTTTGGCGCTTAATGGGTTAAGAAGTTCATTATATTCATACATACATACATAACCGTCACGCCTTATTCCCTGCGGGGTAGATATATTCAATTGTAATAAATATAGCGTCGTTGTCGTTACAATTTTTATAATGTACCTACACAACGTTATCAAACTTGAAATGATGCTAGAAGTGGCTGCGCAGCGTGAATTAGTCATATAGTCATGGTTTCGTCGGCCTAATCCGTTAACCTGCTAAGTCCAGTTTTGAGGTCCACTATAGTACATTGAGCAACTAGGGGAGGAAATGGAACATTATTAACGAGAGGCTGTTAGAAGCCCGACGCCGCAGGCGGAGGGCTTTTATGCCTCGAGTTTATAATGTCCTTTACTCCCCGTGTTACACACAATGTTTTTCATCACATTTGCGAGGGAAAACTAAAAATTAAAGAAAATTCATGACATCACGTCACCGCGCCGCGTTATTCCTTTTGCGTTGTCACTGCTGTCAGTGCGTTCAGGTCTATTGTCACTTTTTTTAATCATATACCACAGACAAGAACTATGTTTTGTACAGAATTCGAATGGTCATACAGCCAGATTCTACCAAAAAGGTTCAAACAAATTTACGAAAAATGCATATTTAAAACGCGTCGACATACATCCAAAGTATTAAATGAATAGAGTTTCATAATGCATACATTAATTTTGCATTTATAAATTGGCCCTAAAGTTTTAATAGCAGAATTTTTATTTTTACATTTGTAACCTCCTTAGTCTGAACTAACGTACCTATACTAACTTTTGCAATTTTTAAAACTAAACTTTACCTCCCATAGGATGTAATGATAACTCCCGCGGTTACAATTTAGACCTTTGTACTAAAGGAGACGCTCTTGTAATAACACCATTGACGAGCAAGTGTGATGAAAAATAGTTTACACTGTGTACTTTTTGAAAAGGTTTAAAATTGATTTTCGCTCAAAACTGGACAGCAGGACTAGGCCGATGGTTTGTCTATTTCACGTTTCGTGTGCTCTGCCTACACCATTCAATTTGAGAACATAGGCGTGATTGTATGTATGAACACAATGTAGGTACTCCAGAGTACTCCTTGTAATGCTAATGCTACCATATATAATAAAAGTTTTTAGCTACTTTAGGTAGTAAATAGGTTAGGTACTCAATTTACCTACTGCGTCTGACTGAACGTATAGTAAGGACATTTACATGATAGTGAAATAACGGAACTTCTCACATTTTTTATACCGAGATTAGCTCGACATGTTTCGGGTCAATCCGTGACCCATCATCGGAAGCTACACGCTAGTTCCGTTATTTCACTATGAGTGAGTCTCACGTAAGTTTTTTGTTTAAGACATTTATGTGGATGGATAAATGACTGGGTATTATATACTCGATCAGAATGCATTTTCCACCATTCTCACCAAGTCGTCAAGATTGTGGTAGGTAATAGTCATGGTCGTTCCGTCGTTGGCAATAAAATAGGCAAGATTTTAAGTGGTGGAGATCTAGAGATAAGTCCGCTTTTAACCTGGATTTAGACTTTTATCTGGAAAACCTTTTAAATTTTCCGAATGATTATTGCTAAACTTTTTAGTGGCTGGAACAGTCATAGCTGTATGGTCATTGCTTCTTATGTCTTCACTAAGACTGATAGATAAAAAAAATACACTGACAGTGACAATGTGACACTTGACATTGACAAACAGCTGACAACAGCCTGAACGCAGCCGTCGCCGTCGCAGCCTCTGGTGACTGGAGCGATAGGTTGGATGTGGATATTGTGGATGTGGCTTTCATTATTTTTCTTATAAATTTCCATTTTGTAATTTTCATTATAAGAACTCCTGTTCGGTGGCGTATTAAAAATGGATGATACGCGTAATTTCTAATGAGACAATGTCCATCAAGGGTACGTAGTTCCTCACTTGTTGTTTTCAAGAACAACATGAGACTAAATTTAGATGTTTACGTTTTCAGATCTCATAGAGGTCAGCCGCTCTTCTTCAATAAAACATAATCATCATGCAGCTCTCAAAAAGTGCACCAAACCACATCCGTTTTGTCCTAAATGTTCAAAAGTTAGCCCAAAAATGCGTTATGACTGCTCAGTATACGACGTCAGTTGACGCTTTAGACTTGTTTACTTCAGAGCTAATTCACCGACACAGGAGCCGGAATAGACTAGGCCATTTCGGCTTGAAGGACCTAAAAATTAACATTAGATATTTTACGGAAATCGAAAATAATGATGTATCGACAATGACCTCAGAACAAATAGATACAGCTATACAAGAGCTATTGTCTAAAAACAAAGACAAACAGATCAAACAAATGATCCAAGACTGCTTGCAATATCGTAAATTTGTACCAATCACAACATTGAAGAAGCTATTTCGTAACTATAGCCTTATGGGCAGGCCTGAATTTGTCGCTATTTTACAGAACTACTGCGGAAATGTTGATCCTATTTTGTACAAAAGGAACGGTGAATTTCTACACTACTTAGCCAAAGCCCAATGCATGAAGGGTAATTCTGATAAAGGCCTGTCAATTTTAAAGGATGCATATACTAAAAATGTAGGGTTACGCAGTTTGTACCGAGTGATATTTAAGGAGTTGATCCAGGATTCTGTAATGAACCGGTCCGAGGCGACATTAGTCATATTTAAAAAATATGTACTGTACTTTAGTGACAAGTTTGATGATTTGTATCCACTGGTTTGCTTCTGGCACATCTGCTGGTCCAGTTCTTGGTTCTCAGACCAAGTACTTTCCGAAGAACTTTTAGAGTCATCAGAAGGTCTTCAAGGAATTATTAAAGACAAGTAAGTTAATGAGTCTTTTTTTAATTTTAATTTTATTTTCAATTGGTTATTCAAGCCATAATCAGATGGTTAGAAAGTAATTCAAACTATCTTCAGTTGGTTTCTACTGGACAGCCTAGAGCTCCATTTTCTATGGGGCTTAGTATAGTTGATTGTCTTCGTAATTTGATTTTTTCTTGTTGTCAGTGGCATCAAGCTCTCGGGAGGATAAATAGTTTGTTTTAATTGCAAGCCACTTTCCTTGAGAAGTTCTGTTTAGTCAGTTTACATACCACAATACCCTTGCTTCATGCCCCATTCCCATATATTATGTATCATGTCCGGGTTTAGAATAACATCTCTTCATTTCTTCATTTCCTCATAAGAAGTGACTAAGGAAATAGGTTAGAATAAAAATAAGAATTGTTTATTGACCAGAATATTTTACAATCAGAGTCAGTGTCTGGTGGGCCTTAGATTAGGTTAGATTAGATTAGATTATTTATTCATTCACTATAAAATACAACATAACAATACACAATAAATATAATGTCAAGTGATTTTAAATTGAATTCGTCAAGTGTTTTGAAATAAACTAAAAATAAAAAATCTATGTCACTATAAAATATGTCAAAATTAAATAAAAATAATATGTAGAAACCAATATATAACAATAATCGCACCACTTTGGGATTGTCCATAACATACAAATAATCAATAACTTAAAATAACATGTCAATAAAAATAAAAGCTAAAACTGAGTTTCTAAAAATTCACAGACAGAATATAATGGTTTATTCACCAAAAGGTTTCTTAGTTTGCGCCTAAATGTGTCATCGGACGGCTCATTCTTCAGTTCAGCAGGGAGACGCTCGTAAAGCGTGGGGCCTATGACCCGCGGGTACTTCGCTGAGAGCGCCATCCGACGGGGGACTGTGCACAGGTGTCCTGTGCGACGGACCTGCTTGCCGACCACGTTTACCCGTGAAAACATAGATAAATTTAAAACTTAAACTAGGCTTAACACGTTCACGTCCGGCAGCATTTCACTGAGCCCTTTAGCTATGCCGGGCGAAATTATCGTGGTCGGGAGTACGAATAACATGGTCACAGATATATGTGTCACTGGAGTAAGATTTTTTTGATTATACTTCTATTGTCTATATTTAAACCTAAAATTATGCTTATCTTTTTAATCCTATTGAACACAAATAGAATAGATAAAACTATGTATTAATCATTTTTGCTATGAATTTCAGAGCTACAGCCTTCACCATCAGTATTCTACGGGATGAATACAATGAAGATGCCGTGGTGAGACTCTTGCAAGCCTTGCTCAAGTATCAGATGATGGTGGAATATGTTAAAGTCCTCCAAATATTATTTAATTATAAATGTAAGTACTTTCAATCAAACATAATAGGGAAGATGACGTAAATACATACATACCTACATACATATATCTCGCCTGTATTCCCAAATGGGTTAGGCAGAGCACACAAATTGTTAAATGGTTAAATGCCTTAGCCACTTCTGGCATATTTTTTAGGCTTCAAGTTAAAATACATATATGTACATATACATACATATTCTCACGCCTGTATTTCCCATGAGGGGTAGGCAGAGCACCTGGATTCTAAAATCCAGTGCCACGTCTATCAAATTCAGGGTAACCAGATGGTTAAACGTACCTGGTTAAAAGTACCTGGTTAATCATCTGGTTACCCTGAAATTGCTAAACGTGGCACTGGATTTTTGAATTCATGTGCTCTGCCTACCCCTCTTGGGAATACAGGCTTACAGGCGTGAGAATATGTATGTATGTATGTTAAAAGTACCTTTTTAAAAGTGATTTTAATTTTTAGATTTTGAGTAGCTGGGTATTTCAATTACAGGTTGCTAACCTACCACCTAAAATATACCTTAACCTATTTCCATTCCATTCTATTAACAAATAGAGAGATGTGTCTAATCTAAACCTGACACCACACCAAATGAGAAATGCTTGATAATGTGTATAATGTTATACCTTTTCGATTTCAGTAAGAAACCGAGACATGAGGGGATGTGCGGAGATCCTCAGGAATTGCGAGGTCTTGGGAGTCCGCCTGCCTTCGAACCAGCAAGGGAAGTTCATACAACTACTGATAGACGGAACAGTAAAACCAACGGCCAAGCCACCGGTAGATTTCAAGCTTAAGTTTTAGTTTCTGTGTATATGGGATCCCTAAAACTGAGGGGCAGATGGGATATGTTGCTAAAAGAAGTTTTTTTTAACTCACAGACAAAGACACAAATATCAAATTGTCAAGTAGGGATGTTGCGGATGCAATTTTTTCACTTCCGCGGATGCGGATGCGGATATGTATCAAAACCTCAAGTGTTGGTTTGGTACCTAGGAATACAAGCAAAATATCCCATCGGAGATATTTATAATATAGGCTTCCCGTCGTGTACATAGTCTTAGCTTAGGGCATTTTGTATACTAGTTTGTGATCATGACTGTAGATATTGATTAAAAAGAGATGTAAATAAAATCCTTAAAAATAGCTTTTATTTTATTTTAAGACTTCCTATTATAAGTTGGCTTAGGCAATTAATATTCTGTCATGCACCAGGCTGCATGTTGCGTGTCGAATCACGCGCGTGGATGCATTTTCTGCGTGTTGGACAGAGCGTGTTTTCTACATATATACAAATGGATACAAGCAAGTTTAGAACATGCATTCCAGCATCACGCTGCATGGTGCGTGGCTATGTGATAATCGCCATACGCGGAGGTATATAGTGTTAGAAAATGTGGTGCAGGCATTTTCAAGGTGTGTATTTAATACATAACCTTCGAATATACTAAAAAAGTAAAAAAAAACTTTTAAGTAAAACGGTTTTATTTTAGTCTAATCAATGTATATAAAACCGTTTTACTTAAAAGATTTTTTTACTTTTTTTTGGAGCTTTTAGTTTTTTTTTTAAATTTGATATAGTGCACTGTATTCTCCTTGCAAAGACCTTTCAATTGATACCCATATTGATGGGGTAGATAAGAATTAGGTCATCCGCCATTTTGTAGCGGCGGCCATTTTGAATTTACAATGACAATGAATGTAAGTACATTATTGTATTGTCACCACAACTAAAAGCGCATACCGAATTTCAGATCAATCAGTTGACGAAAAGAGGGTGAAATTTCAATTTCTAAATTTGAACCAACAAAGACCAAAGAACAAAGAAAGAATAAAGATTAAAGACTAAAGCAAACGGGGTAAAGCTAAGTAAAACCGTTTAAAAAAAGCTTTTTTCATTGGGGCGTTGTTGTTTGCTTCTATAAAATACTAAATACACACTTGTAATTTAACCCCAGAAAATCCAATTATGATTGTGTTTTGGTTTCTTTCGAAAATCATGGTTACCAATAGCGTCCCGTAACAATCATCATAGGTAATTAATGCATACTGTATAAATGCGTGGCGCGTTGCTCCAGATGATGGGCCTCGGAATGGCTTGAAACATATTGAGCAGATCTCCATAAAAATAAAGTATGCAAATTCTATTTAACAACGATGATAAGCAATATCTTTTAAATGATTAGCATTGCAACGCGCGAGGTAAAATATACTAACTACCTACAATATCTGTCACTGTCGAACTAGAGATGTGAGAATGTGACAGATAGTAGATATTATTTACACAAAATATTTTATTATACTTAATTGTTGTTGTTGTTGTCTCGGCAAAAGAACCTAATTCAAAGCTCAAAATTCAATTCTACCTATACGGTTGAAGTTTTGCAGGTTGTAAAATAGAAATACTGGCCAAGCTTGGTAGTGAAGCGCCGTAGCGCCACCTATCATGGAATAGCCGAACTAATCAATCCTACTTCGGGTCGACGAACTTTCGAAGATCGTGTGAATAAATACAATTTCTAACTCTCTATGTAGACCTCGGTCCTCAGGTATAACATCTGCCTGGAGAGAGATCGCTATAGGAGTCTTTCCCTACAGATTTAAGATAGTTTCCCTCCAGGACCCAAGTTATCTTCTACGCATTCAGCTTAGGGCCGTCTTATGCATGTCGCGGCCCCTAGGCAATGCTCGTCTCGCCCCCCCCCCTACCGTCTTTCTAACTTCTTAATATATATCAGTCATTGAAATTTCGATTTTTTAAGTTTTAAGAAACATCAAAACATGGTCAATTTTTTTCTCTGTAGCACAGGGCCCCTGAACGTGGCGGGGCCCCTAGGCAGTAGCCTACATTGCCTTATGGATAAAACGGCCCTGACGCATTGTTGCTACGTAGACGAAATATTCAATAACTGGACGTTTTTTAATATGGTTACGAATAACCCGATAATAGTAGGCCATTAATGTCACCAGACAAACTGGCACTAATTCGTGTCCACGCAGTTTGAACACAGTAATCACCCCACGACTGCGCCTTGTCATTTTTCCAGTATTTTCTGCATAAAACTAGACAATAGTAAATTATGAAGACCACGAATATACAATATTAATCACACTAATTTGTGTTCTTAGGAAATACGTGGCTGGAGTGGTAGATTTTTAACCGACTTCAAAAAGGAGGAGGTTCTCAATTCGACCTAATTTTTTTTTTTTTTTTTTTTTTTTTTTTTTTTTTTTTTTTTTTTTTTTTTTTTTTTTTTTTTGTGTGTATGTTACTCGATAACTCGAAAACCCGTGGACCGATTTACAAAATTTTTTTTTTAATCGAAAGGGTATAACTCGAAATTGGTCCCATTTGCACGACACCAGGATCTGATGGTGGAATCTTGGAGAAATCGAGGGAACTCTTCAAATTTTATATGGAGATGTACGGCGTTTTGGGTAATTTGTTGATGAAGTCAAGATTTTACATTCAGTAAACAGAATACTTTCAAAATATTGCTAACTAGTTGTGCCCGCGACTCCGTCCGCGTGGAATAGTGACAAATTTCCCCCGTTTTTCTTACATTTTCCACTGTTTCTTCGGTCCTATTGGTTGCAGCGTGATGTTATATAGCTTAAAGCCTTCCTTGATAAATGGTCTATCCAACACAAAAAATATTTTTCAATTCGCACCAGTAGTTTCTGAGATTAACGCGTTCAAACAAACAAACAAACTCTTCAGCTTTATTATATTAGTATAGATTTGAAGTCGGTTTTTTTTGTTTAAAATTATTTATTCTGTTCTCTTGATTTAGGTGAAATATTATTTCTCTAATACGTCTACATTCTATACTAGAGACCTTTAGGTACTTAAAAGATAGTAAACAATCTTGACGTGTCTTTTTATTTAAACATACACTTTATAAATCAAAATCTTTACATTTTACAATTTAGGTATGAAAAAATCATTTACTTTCATAATTTAATTGTATATTGTAACGATTTTCATTTTTAGACTGTGTATTTCAATAAAAAGACATGTCAAGATTGTTTACCATCTTTTAAGTGCCTAAAGGTCTCTAGTATAATTCTTGTCTTTATAGGTAGTCTTTAAGATATTCAATATTCAATTTATGTTAGTTTTATTCTAAGCTGAAATACTATTATTAACTCATATTATATGCAAATAATTAGATTATAAGCAAACACTATAAACATCTCTCCGTTTTATTTGTGGCTGTCGTAAAACATGAGAAACGACATCAGGTAAGGTATATTTTAGGCGACAGGCTGGCAACCTGTCACTATTATACCTCTTCCAATTTTTTCAAACCAAAAACTGCTATAATTGGCTACCACACGTGAAATATTATTATTATACGGATGAAAATTTGGGAACAGACGTTATTGTTTGTATGTATGTTATCTATGTGGCCGATTGAGATGCTCACGTATTGGCTTTACCATCAAACAAAGTGCCTGATGGAAGCCAATAGGATGTCAAAATGTTCCTCGGTAATAGATGTTTAGGCCAAATAAAGCGATCCCAAAATTACATACATACATACATCACGCCTGTATTCCCGAACGGGGTAGGCAGAGCACACAAAACGCCACATAGACAAAACGATGGTTATTTCACGTTTCGTGGCCTCTTTTAGCACGTTTTTTGGTTGTAAGGTGGCCTAGGTACAATAGTGACAGGTCGCTAGCCTGTTTTGGGTGCCGTGTGGTGTCGGGTTTAGAATAACACCTCTCCATTTCATCCGTGGATGTCATAAGAGGCGACTAAGGATATATTTATCCCAAAATTCGTACTCCTAAAATTGGGTCGTGCAATATTCCGCGCATTTGCCCACAAGACATTAGTAGTTCATTAGCACAGTTCCTCACTTGATAAACGTACGCATTTGTTTATATAAAGCATTATAACGACCTCATTATAGTTGACGTTAATTGAGTTTGTATAGTGAGCAAGAATCGCAGGCTGATTATTTGTAACAGGCGTTTGTCCAAATGTTAATATTTTTGGCGGTTTCCGGGTCAACATTAATAACCAACAAAAATTTCATTTCTAATACGAGCTTGTTCTTTTTGTCAACTGTACTTCATTGTCATCCACCCTAGATTATGTGCATCAGATTGCAAGTCAGGCAGACCAACCGTTAAAGAGTTCCCTCCATCGTTTTGAGACGGTCCCGGCTGGGCCTTCAAAAGTACATACATACACATACTACAAAAGTGAAGTTAAAAGCTTGTAAAAATACAGAAATTATCGCCTGTAGACGCCATGGTTAACAATAAAGTTTGCAGAGCCGTTGACAACCGAAAAAGGAATATGAAATGCCTCCTGTGACAAACATAGCTCACTGGGTTCGAAATCCGGTTTGAAATTCAGTTCCAAAGACAAATTTATTTGATTTTAATTTAAATGTTTCTATTTTTAAAAATAGAACGACATTTTAGCTTCTCTCCTAATAGAATAACTTTTTTTTGTTTTTTATTTTAAAGTCTATGTGACCAGTAACAATTTTACTGCCTGCTTTGATCGCATTGAGGATATAACCTATAGAGTACTAATGTCATCTTGGTTGTTCGGAAATTATTCCGCAAAACAATTGAAGACCTCGCTGTGCTCTTATTGGCCGGCCCAAGATCGCGCGCCAAACTAGAGTTGGGCAAGTTTACAAATGTATCAATAATATCGATATCGATAATAGTAATTTTTTACTAATTGTCCTGGAACGCAATTTTTAAAACAAGCTCACCTCTCTGTCTTCGCACTCATCGTTCAATATTAATATCGCTCTTGTACAATTATAAATGAAATGTAAACCACTTTTAAAATAAAAGATTATAAAATTCACCAACAAATTTAATTCCTTACCAATGCAGTCATCTTTTGGTTTATTGAAAAAAAAAATGCTAATCTGGACCGAGATAATAAAATAAAACTGTCAAAAAATTAAAAAATACGAAATTTTTTATCAAGGTTACCTACTGTAAACAGTGAACAGTTTCGTTAAATGAATCTAAAATAAACCTACTTTCAATCACAGCGGATTACAGCTAATTTAATTTAAGTGAATACAATCAAAACTTTACAAAAATGATTGTCATTGAAAAATACAAAAAAGCAGTTTTTTTCTAAATAAAACCCGCGGGGACACTGGACTGTAATTGTTAGCAGTGGAAGACTTCGGCCCCTCAACACGAACCTCGAAAATTGATTTGATTGATTGATTGGCCCAAAATGATGCTAAAAGTGGCTGCGAAGCATGAAATAGTCATAATCATGCATATGTCTATTTCACGTTTCGTGTGTTTTGCCTACCCCATTTGGGAACAAAGGCGTGATTTTATGTTACGTTAACATTTATTTAATTCGGCACCGTAAAATACGAAATACTTATAAATATCGATACGTCATTTGATTATTAAGAGCGCAACTCTAGTTACACTGTGTATTGAAAGAACGAGATGAAGTAATGGGATGACACATAGGTGAAAGTGAGATGCATAATTATGTGTCATTTTGAATGACCAGTTAACTTGAGCTGCACTAAAATGAATATAAATTGAAAAATGCATGTTTACTGTTAATTACCGGTTAAATGTAACACCGTCTGTTTTCAAATTTGAATTTTTGCCGTTTTTACCACACCAACGAATGGAACAGTACGTCATTACGCAAGTATATTAATTTACATCTAGAAATATGAGGAGTTGCACGCAGATCTGTTGTTGGCTCCATACAGTTTCTGTGACAGTGACACTACACGTTAGTATATTGAAATAAACAAACATTTGCGGACCGGGGTTGCGAACATTGTTTCTCTATAGGTTCTATCCTCTATGTTTGATCGCTTCGGGACTCAGCAATGTTAGCACTAAATGCTTATTAAAATAGGATTTGGTGTTCGAATCCTATCCCATGCACATTAGCCTTATAAATTGGATCAGAAATCTAGAATCTAGGATCTATTTTTAATACTCCTATTGTGCATGTGGTCAGTGTGAACGAGTATTTCTACAGAGCAGTTACGCGGAAAGAGCGGCAGCGCGCAAAGCGCATCTCCACTGCCGAGGCGCGTAGCCCCAGATAATGGGTCATGAATTAGCCAGAAACATGTCGAGCTAATTTCGATGTAAAAACGTGAATAGATCCGTTTTATTTCACTAGTATCAGAAGAGGTCAACACAGAATTATTATAAAATATGAACTTTCTAAATGGGTAATGGATGCCCGTGTAAAATAGATTTTGAATTAGACTTCTTTAATTCTCTAGAGGTCACTAAGGAAAATAGATCACAATCCTAGATCCAAGAAATGGAGAGGTACCTATCTATCATTCTAAACCCGACACCACACAACATTATGCACGGCCTAATGTAATACTTATGTACGAAAAAAAGGCTTATGTCATGGAGTGCAAAGTGCAAACCACCCGCTCTGAATATTTTAGGTACTGAGCTAAACTTGGGTATCTATCATCATTATCATTCTTATATTCTGGATATCACTGGATATATCACTGGACATATCACTGGACAATTTTTACACCAATCACCTAGTCCCAAAGTAGGCAATTTAATGCCTGTGTTATGGGTACTAGACAACGGATAAACTTACATATATATATATAGATAAACATCCAAGACCCGAAAGCAAACATTCGTATTCATCATACAAACATCTGCCCCGACCGGGGATCGAACCCGGGACCTCAAGCTTCACAGTCAGGTTCTCTAACCGCTGGGCTATATCTATAGTAATAACAAAAATAATTAAACAAGTATTGTAAAGAAGACAACGAACCTGGCTTTATCTCGTGTTAAAATTATATTATTAATCAGCGGACAGGTCATCGTGAGTAGTATGATAATAGTTATTGTGTTTACGATAGACTTCCGCATGTTATGAAGTACCTAGGTATTTATGCGTATTAATTAATTAAATATTGGTAGGTACCTATACCTACCAGCAGACCGCCCTGAAGTGAATTAATTTGGCAAGAATATATATTAAGTAGCTGGGGTAAGTTCGAGCATCGCTTTACTCCCCTTTTATCCCCACTACTCCAAATATCTTGCCAAATTAAATGCCGATGATGGTGATACGTTATCGGGAAAGACCCCAATAGAAAGATCTCTCTCCAGGCAGATGTTATGCCTGGGGACCGAAGTCCACAGAGAGGAAGTTGGAAGTTGTATTCACCGTCCGTCGAAACTTCATTGGCGCGATGTAGGATCGATTAGTTCGGCTATTCGACGCATGTGGCGCTGGGGCTCTACGCGTTTTTAATCACAGACATTGTCACCAATAGAGTCGTATTAAAATTTCGTAGTACACAGTTCATAAAATAGTCATGATTTTTGTTTATAGTACCGTTGCCTGTGTTCTGCCTACCCCGTTTGGTAATACTGGCCATACAGGCCTGGTGTGTGTATGTATGTACTGTGACACGCTAAGTAAGCTAAGTAAGTTATGAATATTAGATGTTCTAGTTACTGTAAAATTAGATCTACTGATCATTTTTTTTTATAATTCTTTATAATACATTTTGGGATTAATTGGATTTTTTTTAGTGGAATAATTTCAGTAAAATAAATGTATGTAGAACTATGTACCCAGTATTTAAAAGATATACAAGTAAGAATACGCTGTATATTATTATCTTACGCGTACTGATAAGTTTAGGTACGTCCTTAAATACCTATTTATTGCTATGTCTTACTTTGTCTGTTCTGAACTATAGTTTTGAGTGCCTTATAATAAGGTCACGGGTCAACGTAGGTAATAACTGAAAGATAAAACCATTATTATAATCCTTGATTAATCATTAAGGAATATTCCGCGAAATCATAGTACTCTGGTATTTATAGCTTTGTTAATGACGTCCGATGACATGACCTGAAAATTATGATAGCGACCTACTGGTACAATATTTTGGTGATAAAAATCTTCATTTGGGTCAGAGGCCATGAAATGCTCTACATTGCTATTTTGTTTTTCAGTTTACGTTTACTTTTGTAGCTAGAGTTGTAGAGATAGATATTTACCTGTCACTGACCATTAGAAGTGTAAAAAAATGGCAGATGGTAAGGTAAATGTACCAATGCTCGACACTGAACCAACACACGGCACTTGCAACCTTATGTCATAGTAAGACAGGTGACAGATGGGTGTCGTCTACTGGGCGTTGAGGCGTCGGGTGTTGGTACATTTACCTTATTTATATTTACATATTTATAATTACTCATAAACTACGGTGTTAACAAAAACCCAATTTTTATAAATCTTACTTTATTGAGATTTCTTATTTTATAATAGGTAACTTTAGTAAAACTTAACAATAAATACAATTTAAAATCGAGTAACTTCGCGCTCCTTCGGCTTGCCTCCGTCGTCCTTACGAAGACTGTACAGAACACTGAAAAAGAAAAAAAACAGTTTATTGCAAATTTTCGTTTAAAATAAACTCGCAATAATACTGGCAAGTGATGTTACGTTATTCGCTAACTAAAGAAACTAACTAAACTTGTCAAATTGCAGCACAATATGACAGAGCTAGACACCTAGACGGACGTCGCGCTCGTCGACGAGATTCCTCTGGAGCAATACATACATACATACAATCACGCCTGAGTTCCCAAATGGGGCAGGAAGAGCACACGAAACGTGACATAGACAGATCATGATTATGACTATATCCCCTGGGGCCATATTCCCTGAGCATTTTATGTGTATTTCTTCCGTCGATGTCGTAAAAGGCTACTAAAGACATAGATTTAGGTAAGCTTTACGCGAGAGGTTAACTACCTGTCACTATCATTCCTCTTTCATCTATTTTTAAAACTGATTTTTTTTTTGGAAGCGGTTCCAAAACGTGATAATAATATACCTATAGTCATGCTTTTTATCTATGTACCTAACGACTCGACGGCTTTGCCTACCCCATTTAGGCGTGATTGTGTGTTGGTACGTATGTCGGTAGATACTCAAGTAAATTTAAAGTACTCCATGCATATTTAAAGTACTACACACTTCGTTCACTTTTCCTACTCCCAATTTCAACATCCCACCTTCAATACCCCACGCGTCAGTTCCAATGGCATATGCAGTCAAAAGCCTATCTAAAGAGGAATGTAGCAACAAAAACGCCTCTCGCTTCACGCTCCATAATTCGCTCGCCAAATTTCCAATCAACCACAAAAAATCATTTCCGAGTTAAATTCGCAACTCTAATTGCATTTTAGGGCCAATAAACCATACCAAAGGCCGTAAGGTACATACACAGGAATAGAAAATGCCGTTTCAAGGTTCGAGTTGTTAGAAATCTAATAGTTTGTCACTAAGGGCGACAGTCGCCGCAAGGCTACTTTTTGTTGGATGTCAAAACGCGACGTTATTACGAACCGATTTATGCAACAGAGAAACATGCAGTAAACCCTAATCGGATAATCTAGACGTTGTAGAACTATTTGCGCTAAATGTTAGGCAAACTCGGTCTAGATCAGTGATTCCCAAAGTGGTCCAGGTGGACCCCCAGGGGTCCATAGGAGACTCGTTGGGGGTCCACGCTGGAGTCGGTAAAAATAGGTCTATTAAGGAATTTGGTGCAAATTTTGCAGCAGGGGGTCCACCAAACCCCATAAAACTTTGGAAGGGGTCTATGAGTAAAAAAGTTTGGGAATCACTGGTCTAGATTGTGCGTTACGGTGAGCGCGTTTTTAAGGTTCCGTACCGAAACGGTGGAAATAGGATCCTGCCCGGAGCGCACAGTATAGCCTTTAAAATAAAAAAATCTCTAAAATCATCTAGGTACGGACGACGAGTCCGTAGATGGAAAATTTGTGTCCGTACGTCCGTCTGTCACCAGGCTGTATCTCAAGAACAGTGATAGCTAAAATTATTATTTTAGGGGGATGGGAGCCCTATAAGTCCTGATTTTTTTTTGGTGTTTTTGGGTCGACATAAATAACGGTAACAGATGGACATTTGAAATATTGATAGAATATTTAGTTGTATATCTACTTAAAAACAATTTTACATTTAGTAGGTAATTTCAGATTAAAGTACTGGAAAGTGAGGGGTTGCGATTTTTTTAACCAGCTAAGAGGGTCGCGTGAAAAAGGTTGTAAAACACTACGTTAAAGAATAACATTAGGTGTTGCACTCTTAAACTTGAAAATTTTCTACATACATACATACATATAACCACGCCTATAATCCCATATGGGGTAGGCAGAGCGCACGAAATGTGATATACCTAGACATAGCCATGATTATGACTATTTCACGCTTCGCAGCCACTTCTAGCATCATTTTGGGTTTGAAAACAGATGTAAGAGGTAGTATAATAGTGACAGGTTGCTAGCCTGTCGTCTAAAGAATACCTACTTAAACCCATTTCCTTAGTCGCCTCTTACGACATCCACGGAAGAAATGGAGAGGTGCTATTCTAGACCCGACACCACACGGGTATGAAAATTTTCTACCTTCAAAAATACACCTGATCATTTGTATACGTTCACAACAAACATTGTTAATTATTACACGATGTGTGTAACAATGATAATCAACAATCAAGGCTGGATTTGCTTGAGTTTTGGGAAATAATTGCATTGTGTCAGTTTTATTTCGGCTTTGTTTGCCTTATTATCAGATTATTGAAATAGCTCCATATCAACAGTATGTTTGGATATACGTAAGCGTTGTTAATTTGTTTCAAGACCGAGGACAATTTTATCGTTAATTTGCAACGATATTGAGTGCACTTTAACGATCCGTATTTTTTGTAATTTATCTAAAGTTTAACATTTTTACCCTTTGTTTTATATTTCTATTATTTTTTCAGATGTCTTATCAGTCACCCAAAGGTTAGCTGGCAGGAATGTCATTACGGGATAAGTTCGCCTTTATACTTCATATTTGTTCTTTTAATTGTTAGGTACATTGTATTTTAAGTGAAAGAGATACCTAAATACATAACCTCATGCCTTTTTTTCTAGGCAGAGCACATTAACCGCTGCATAGACAAATTATTGAAATGACTATTCCACCTTTCGTAGCCAGCATATCGTTAGGTTTTAAGTAAGATAAAAGAGGTATAGCGACAGGTTGCTTGCCTATTATCTAAAACATTGGCAATTAAATCTATTTCCTTGGTTGCCTCTTACGACATCCACGGAAGAAATGTAGAGATTTTATTCCATCCCGACATCACACAGGAAACCCCATTTCTCTGTCCACCCCATTTGAAAATACAAGCGTGATAGGTTATGATTCCTGGTCCATTATTGGTGCCGTTACCTTACAGCTATATCTAAATATATAAAAGAAAGTCTTTAGTGACACTATAACTCAAGAACGGCAGAACCGATTTGGCTGAAAATTGGTGGGGGTGCAGCTTAAAACAAGGAGACGGATATAGGATGCTTTTTATCCCGTTCCCGGAGGATGTGACATAAAACGTAGCATGACGTCAGACTCAGACAAAAACTTTTAAAAGGCGGAACAAAGTTCGCCAGGTCTGCTATTATAGTAGTGATATACAATCGAACCAACTGATTCTTGACCCACCGCAGAACGTTGTCACAATAAACGTAATAAGGATTTCCTTTGTCCAGCGATGCAATGTCACTATGACGTTCACTGTGAATAGGTTCTATTGTGGGTCAGGAAGCAATGGGTTCGATGGTACATAAAACACTTACATTAATAAAACAATGGCCGGGACGGCAAGAGCGGCGCTGATGAGGTAGAAGGCGCCGGAGAACGTGGTCAGCGTGCTCAGGTACACCTTGCTGTACATCGGCGAGTATATCACCGGCACCAGCGCCTCCGATATACTGATTAGAGAGCTTGTTTTACCTGGAACAAACGTGGTAATTGTAGTCCTTATGTAGTGAAAAGATTATTTTTTGGCTTTGCTATTTTTGCTTCAAACGCACTTAGCGGAAATGCGGTGCGGCGCGGTAGCGGGACGGTACGACCGAAGAACGAAACGCTTGTTTCCCGCCTTGTGCGATGTGCGCGCTCCTTCGTTTGATTTCGAATATTACAACCGATACCGCACCGCACCGCTCCGTTTTCGCGGTCAGTGCGTTTGGAGCTTGTGTGGTAAACTGTGGTGAGTTGCTCAGAGAAGGATTGTACTACAGTCCCACTTCTAACTAGTTTTATAGGGTGTTTGCGAATAAGTTGTGGTAGAGGATAAGATGGTCTCGTAGATAGAAGGATTATTTTAATTTAAAAAACTGCACTTTTATTCGCAATTGTCGGTGGAAATTCGCCCATTTCTTCTCGACAATGTTGATCAATACTTTTGATGAAGTAGGTATTTTATACGCTTCGTTTTTAATCGTATTAGTTCTTAGCTATTACTCATTGCAGTTGTTTGACGTATAAAATAAAACACTGTTTTTTTTTTCAATACTAGTTATAGCTTGATCTAGAAGATGTGAATAGGAATCATACGCATATGCGTATTGTAGTCAGTTTTGCTTTTGGATTCGTTTTGCGTGTAGTTGCACATTTTGCTACGAAGCGATTTGGCTGACGTCTATTTTCATAATTATGTTAAACGACCGCAAGTCCTACTTTATTTTAATTATTTAAATATTATCTGAAGATAACGAAGTACGTGTGCTTCAAATTGGTGGCACACCTACGACAATTAAGCCTAATGTTATTAATGAGTCAGAGAACTTTTATTTTTCCCCAAAATATAACGGCGAGAACGTGAGAGATGGCAGAGGTTGTCTCTTAAAGATAAGAGTGATGTGCTCATCATCAAAAGTGAATCAGGAGGGAGAGAGATAGAGAGATAGAGAAAGGGAGTGAGATAATAGGTACGTATTCGTATAGTCGAAGAATTAGATATAGGTATGTGCCGCTTTGAAAGGTTCTCAATGAACCTGCTACTTTACCGTAGATAAGTTTATGTAATAAGTAAATGTATTTATGCAGCAAACCAGCTAACATCACATATTACTCAGACACGTTTCAAAGTCTAAGGATTTCATTCTCATAGTAGGTAGGTAGGTAGGTCATAGTGGCCGTGATAGCCCAGCGGTTCGAACTGTGGCCTCTCAAGCAGAGGGTCGTGGGTTCAAACCCCGGGCTCGCACCTATGAATTTTTCGGAATGTATGTGCGATATCAAATTTCATATTTATCACGAGCTATTCGGTGAAGGAAAACATCGTGAAGAAACCTTCACACAGCGACGAAGTAATTCAACGTTGTGTGTGAAGTTCCCAATCCGCACGGGGCCCGCGTGGGAACTATCGCCCAAGCCCTCTTATACTGAGAGGAGGCCTGTGCCCTGCAGTGGGACGTATATAGGCTGATGATGATGATGATGATGATGATGAGTAGGTAGGTACGTACACGTATCCATGTTAGTGATGATTAGTCATCAAGTTTCGCATCTAGCACGTAGCATAATTACACTTTAGCTTACAAACGAATAGACCTTTCGATGCTTTTTAACCGACTTCAAAAAAGGAGGTATTCAATTCGGCTGTATGTTTTTTTTTTTTTTTTTTTT
>BHDV01024677.1:269077-286019 GCA_005406045.1 Adoxophyes honmai | reverse complement strand
TAATTAGCCAAGCCTGCTGCTTCTCAAGTGTTGCATTTCTGCTAATGCTCGTTCATCGTGGGGTTTACTTAACAGTTTAGAGCAGGGTTTCCCAAAGTTATTTGTACTGTGACGCCCTTGAGACACAGCTATTTTTTTGCGACGCACCTGGTCCCATTCCCCAATAATACTTTCCAATTTAATGGTACTAGACCAGGTTATTAAAAAACCCTATTAAAACATTTATATTTTTATTAGAACGTCAAAATGAAATCGAAGCATAAGCACAAAAATGCAAAATAATTATATAACTGGCTTTTAACGTGAGGGTTTGCTTCTCTGAGCATAGCTTATGAAACCGGGGCTCCAGTTTTGAAATTGCCACTTCTCATTTCTTTTTCAAAATTTATGTTTGATCTGTACCTACTTGTTTTTAATTACTGCAACTGCAGAAAAACCCGTTTCACACAAGTACGAATTCGCAAATGGTAATAAAACCTTTAATGCAGCTGTGTTGATGGAACGATATTAATAAAAAACTGCGCTCCAAAACTCAAAAAGTTTGTCCTTGTTGTATTTGAAGCTTCAGGCTTGAAACACAAGAATCAGTTGTTCTGAAAAAGGTTTACTTTTGACCCAGTCATATTGCTCCAGATTTTCAGGAAAATATTTTTCAAAATGTTCTTTTAATATTAGTATGTGAGAGGGATCGAGGATTTCTATCGATTTTTCTTGTAGGTATAATATCTACCTTGTAAAGCAGAGTGAAACAGTCATAATCTTGATCTTCTTATTTTGTCTTCTATAAGATCAACTTCTTTTGAAATCCAGTACATAATTTTATCTGGCAATTGCAGGATATGTGTATTGCGATTTATGTTAGAATGCGCCCGGCGCTCACTCGACTTGGTCGCATCGACACGCGACGCCCTAGGGATAACGCCGCGACTCCCCAGGGCGTCGCGACGCACAGTTTGGGAAACCCTGGTTTAGAGGGTTCTAAATTAGATAGAGCTATTCCTTCTAAAGCCTTGAATCTGTTGAGAGCTACATATACCTACTTGATCTTTAGTAAATATGTACATAAACAGAAGTTTCCTTTAAGGATTTAGCTAATTTGAAGTCGGTTGTTTTTTGTTTAAAATTATTTACATTTAAAACTTAGTCACCTTGTGCTGTTTCTTAGCCTACTTTGTCCTTTGTCCTTAAACATGATAAGTCGTTTTAAGACGTTCGAGTTTTATATTTATACTTTTATATTGGTTAGTTGTTGATTGTTTATGAAAAACCCCTCCTTGCTCATTCTTGGAACAAGTGAACCTGAAAACACTGAAGTTACAACCTAAATTTTCGAGGGTTTCTCCTCCATTATAGTTGTTGTTTGAAAGTCATGGAAAGTTGCAAAAATAAGACTCAATAAATAAATAAGTTCATAATCTCTAATTTCCCGCCAACCTCCCGCAGATATATTTTGACAGATTATACTTTTTCACAGTTCGTGGCGCGGACAAAGGGCCAATGCCACATTCTGCCACCAACAGTGTTGAAACTTTACACACCCAGAAAAATATATATCTTTAACGTAGGAAATTGTTTCAACAATCTGTTTTATTAATATTTTTAAATTTAATTATCAAGTGACGAAGTGAAAAAGGGAATGAAGTGATTTAATAGTTTTACAACGTTTTTGGTTCTATGCGTAAGACTTGACGTTCATGTTGAAGTTCACTTGGAGCAACAATACATTAAAAAAAAAGTAAAAGCACTAGAGCGAAATATTTACGTTTGCGTGCGATTTGTGTTAAGTACAAAATATTTCAGGTAGCTTAAAATTACTCCTTAAAATTTTTACTTTCAGTGACATTCTAATCGGTGTACACGCAGACATACCAACGCAACGGTCAAATGTTTGACGGGCAAGAAAATGTTTGTTTTTTATTGCCGTCACAACATGGCTGTCAACTCAGAGAGCCAGCCACCTGTTACCACGGCATGCAGAACAAAATAAACAGCCAATGACACGGTTTATCACACAACAAGACTGACGCCGTCACTGATAGCACTATCATTGATAACAGGTGCATCGTGACGTGATGTGATGAATAAATTTAATTTTCAGCGTTAAGGTACGATTTGATAGCCGACCGCATGCAGCCGCCGACGTTGCGATTTACGAAGCAGAAAAGGTGCCGTCGACTAACGATTCCCAACGTTCAAACTAACTCAGGTTGTCGCTAGCGATAGAAAAATCTATCAGACTTCAATTTTCGTTAGTTAACAATTCGATATTTCCTTGTGGTCTACCTAATTGTATGTAAATCTATGAAAGTGACAGATCTTGCCCAATAATCCGAAAAAGTCTATCTGTCAATGCTTTTAACTGTTCTGTTAACTGTGTTAACAAATATTGTAATCAACCAAGTTTAGAGTTAGCAAATTGAAAATTAAATTGAATCTTGGAATAAATCACTCTTATCCGCTTTTTATAAAAAAAAATCTCGCGTGTAAAGAATTATTTATTCCAATACTGAATTTCGTTCTTGTTTGGTAGCCTCGTCCTATCCAACGTCCAATTTTAATTAGGTATTTGAATTTGAAATTAAGTAAAAGTTCCAATTCGATTTGACATTTTATCCTATACAAAGGACATTGGGCACGACGAGCGAGGGTAGAATGTAGCCTAAGAGCGACACAGAGATACAGCTGCGTCGCCGACGACAATTTGGCAGCTGTTGCTGCATGCAGTCGGTTATGAAACTCTACTTTAGTTTTACTAAAAATAACACATCTCACCTCCCAAAAGGGGTAGGCAGAGCACGCGACGCGTACATAGAAATATTTTATTATATTTAAGTAGTAAATAGGTTTTTACTAAACTTTACTTTGCCATGTGATGTTAATTGAAATAGATTAAACGCAGGCGCAACCAGTTCATTTTGTAGCTTATTTTACTATTTTTCGAGGAGTGAAGGAATTTTTATCCATATAATTTTGTATGCAAAGTACACATAATAATTTTTCTTTTAATAAAGAGGTTTATAAATGAGGTAACCGTTACACGCTACTTTTTGGCTATTTACCGAGAAAACATTTACTTTGTTAGATTTTTAAGATAATATCAAGGGCAATATAATTATGTACCAACCTGGTATTTCTTTAATTATCGTTGGAATTTGAATTCAGCAACAGATTAGAAAGGCGATTCACCGACACGTGGACTGAGTATTTAATTTTAAATTCTAAAATTATTAGTGAACTGAATGAACGCATTAGTGGTTCATGAAGGTGATTACAATATTATAGGTACTTTATCTATACTATTGTATCACAATCGTCCTTTTATTATAAGTTCGGATGCAACGAACTAAATGGACTAGATATCTACACTAATATTATCTACACTAATATTATAAAGAGGAAAACTTTGTTTGTTTGTATGTTTGTTTGTTTGGTTGCAATGAATAGGCTCAGAAACTACTGGACCGTTTTCAAAAATTCTTGCACCATTCGAAAGCCACATTATCCACGAGTAACATAGGCTAAATTTTATTTAAAAAAAATGAGGATTCCGTAAAATATTTGGGTTTAGATATCTACATCTACACTAATATTATGAAGAGGAAAACTTTGTTTGTTTGTTATGAATAGGCTCAGAAACCTACGACCCCAAAATCCGAAATTTACGCGAACGAAGTCGCGGGCGGAAAGCTAGTATATTATAAACCTGAACCTGGACCTTTGTAGCATAATTAAGTTTGAATTATATTACCAATGTCAATTATAATTGCATTCAAATTTGGAATACCTTAGAAACAGATGATGTTTGAAACAATTCGCGAATGTTTGTAGGTTTGTAGGAACATATTTGAATAGTTTTTTTAATTAATTAATTAAGTAATAATATTGATTGATAATTTATTTTTATCACTCAGCGGGTCTTAAACTATTTGGCAAAGGAACTAAATAATAATGAAATACCTATTTACATGTAATTCTGCAAATACTTAACTTAGTTAATGACACTTTCAATATGTATACCTACTTAGTCAGCCTTAGTCAGTTTCCTTAGTAATTTCTGAAGATAAGATTTATAACAATCAAATTCTTACAAGTTTTAAATAAACCTAACACATGGGCGATGTCACTTGCATTGAGAATATACAAAAGCAGTAAAAGTGACTGGCAACAATAATTATTTCCACGTTCACTTTTTCATTTCTGACGAAAAAACAAATTTTGTCAGTTTTTAAATTCTAACAAAACGAAGAATAAGTAGGTACAAGTTTAAATTGTGAATATTTAGTTATTAGCAACAATTTAACGTATTCGTACATTCATATCAGTTCCAGGTCCCAATGAACCCAAACAGGTCACGGACCTATTTAGAAGAGATACAACGAACTAAGATAATTAACAAAGGCGCTAATCGGTCGTTTTAATTAAGTTAACTAAAACGTGGTGCGTTATCTCGATCGCTATTATTATTGCGGATTCATATTTCTTATTTCCTATTTTTGTGTATTTTTACGTTTCCTCTATTTACTTGATGTAAGGTCCAAAGGAGTCATTCACGTCAATTCCGATTTCGTTTTCCTTTTATGAGATTAGTTATGTCATTTAAATACGTGCACGAAAATGTACTAACCTTAGGCATGGGTTTGTCAAACTTATAGCTCTGTAGATTTCTGATTATTGGTTTGTTGTTCAGGTAAAAATAATACCTATTGGTAATTGGTAAAAAATACATGTAGATTGGGGCTAAATATGTGTTAAGGAACAACTTAAAGCCACGGCTCTTTACCTTGGCAATTTCGTGTGTCGCTCAAGAACTCTTTGGCAACAAACCATAGTTGTCTTTACACAGAACTTTGGCAAATTCAATTCTACCGACTATTACGGATAATTTCAAGCTAGTCTTTAGCTGAACACAATAAATAAATAAAATTGTATTTAAGTTATTTAGAGGCTGGCGTCAAAAGAAATTCTCTCTTTTGGAGGTGGTCTCTTGAAGTACTTAGGTATAACTAAAGATCTTGAAGTCTGTTCTCAATCGAGAAAACGGAAGGGGCCTTTGACCCTAACTCAGACTAGATATTGATATAAGGCTGGGTGCACAGCAGTCCGGGAGACCCGTACGGGCTGTTAAAGGGCGCCCAGAGCTTCGTTTCACAGCGACCTGGATTGGTGCGCACGGGACCCACTCCGTGTCGCTGTGAAACAATGCTCTAGTTCAGCGGTTCTTAACCTTTTTGCCTGAGGACCCACAATTCTAAAATATTAGAAGCCCGCGACCCGATTGAAAATGAAAAACAAATGAAATGCAACGATTGTGGTCTGATTTTTCAAAAAGTCCCGCTGGTCCTGCGACCGATCTCGATATGGCCCGCGACCCAAATTTGGGTCGCGACCCGAGGTTAAGAAACGATGCTCTAGTTCCTCATTTGTGCTCCCGCTCTGGGCGCCCGTTAACAGCCCGTACGGGCCTCCCGGACAGCTGTGAACCCAGCCTAAGACTATAATTGTGATATTCTGTGAACAATGTATCGGTAGAGGCAATCAAGTTTCCTACGCGTATGGTGTGATGCTGAGTTTACTCTATGATAAAGATTTGAACGTATATTTCGTGTTATTGCGTAGTTACGGTAAACGGCAGTTGCTAAACAAGTACGACACATCTTAGATGGAATTTTCTTTCATATTTGTCTTTGTTTCCGAGAATGTGACGTTGTGTTAACTCGTCTGTTTTTAATATTAGGTACAAAGTAAGTCAATCTTTTGAGATATTTGATGCATTGCGGTAAAAACAATTTTGTTTCAGCTAGGATCACCTTTTTTATTTTTCATTTGTCTACCAGCGCTTCTGGAAAATAGTGACAAAGAAAACGTCGCGGGAAACTAGGAAAATTGCGTAACAATAATAATGCTTATCTGTTTAATATTCAGACATAATAGTTGATAGTGTCTGATTGTTTTGTCTGTATTGCAATCAATTAGGTCTAACAAGATGTTGTTATGTACAGTTCCACTGCTGCCACTATTAATACCTTGTTAATTGTACTTTTTACAATTATGTTCGAACTCGAGAAGATTTATTATTATTTGCAATCAGCAAGTGTGACATAACAATTATTTATTAATAACCTATTCATTCAAACCTAGCTAAAAACAAGCACACTTTCACGTAAAAAAATAGCTTCAAAATTGGTCACTTTGTCAAAAGCTACTTCAAACTTATAATAACAACACTTTTATTGCATTAGAGTTTAAAATATCCTTTCAATTTTAGTTAAGGTTGACGGTGACACAACCGCCCAGCATCAGATCGGTGCCGCCTGTACTCAAACCGCTCGTGATTCTTTGTATAAAACTCAATAACCTCAGAAGGATATTTTACTTCACCACGAAACAACATGGCAATAACGATGCTGTTACCGTCTTAAGCGGTTATGTGGTCGACAAAGTTTATATCGACACTTGAAAGGCGAAATGGGATAAGCGACACTGAATATTGAGTAAAATACATATTGAGCGAAATAGTACATACATACATATTCTCACGCCTGTATTCTCATGAGGGGTAGGCAGAGCACATGAATTCAAAAATCCAGTGCCACGTTTAGCAAATTGAGGATAACCAGATGGTCAAACGTGATATTGTGGTGACAGGTTGCTAGCCCATCGCCCACAATACACCAACCCTTTCCCAGAGTCGACTCTTACGACA
Source organism: Adoxophyes honmai (assembly GCA_005406045.1). Taxonomy (NCBI): domain Eukaryota; kingdom Metazoa; phylum Arthropoda; class Insecta; order Lepidoptera; family Tortricidae; genus Adoxophyes; species Adoxophyes honmai. The sequence goes on along the minus strand of BHDV01024677.1, from coordinate 279,316 downwards.
CCCACGGGAAGAAAGGGGGAGGTGCTATTCTAACCCGGCACCACACGGGTTACGGGTTGAGCGAAATAGAATACTAAGTATACATACTATACTAGTACTAATGTAGGAAAGACTCCAATAAAGAGATCTCTCTCCAGGCAGATTTTGTGCCTGGGGGCAGCAGATCACAGAGAGAAAGCTGGAAGTTGTATTTATGCAACCGATCTCCGAAACTTCGTTTGCGCGATGTAAAATCGATTAGTTCGTCTATTCGATGATAGCTTACTTGTGGAAGAAGTTCTACTACTGGACTATAGGTGGCGCGAGGGTCGCTACACTAACACAAATGTCTCATATCCCATGTCACCCTTCAAGCGTCAGCATCTAACAATAGAGGGTCCTCTTACCCACTTCATCTGCATGCACCAGTTTAGTAGCAATACTCCTGAGCGACGTGGCTCCAGCGGAGCTGAACATGTCCAGCAACGGACCCAGGAAGTACACGGTCCTCGTCGGAGCCATGGCGTAGACCACGCTAGCTGCTATCCTGCTCACACATGCCATCACGCCGATGATGCTGTCCTCTACCTTCCAGCGCTTGCTGAAGAGGTATATCGTGAGGAAGGAGCCTGAGAACAAACAATTTATGTATAGTTTCGTGCCTCATTTGTCTGATCACTTTTTATACGAGTTGACAGGAGATTTTCATGTCGTTAGACATTATTGGTCATTGGTTGTTTGGCAGAGATCTCTTTTTGGGATAAGCCCGTCTCCGTACTCTAAAGTTTTTATTTGTAACTTATCTGTAATTTATTTGTTTGTACAATAAATATTCTTTTACTTACTTAATTTTATCGAGAAAGTTGGAAGTTGCATTAAATATTAGAGTGAAAGTCTGTCAGTGGGGTTTATAACATATTTTTTTATTAGTACATAATAGTATTTGATTGACTTAGATTACGTAAGTAGAAGTCTTGCTAATAATTCAGGGGGATATCTAAAGAACTCTGTCACAGTCTACTACAGTTGCCGCACTTGTTAGAAATATCTTGGAAAGAACAATAACATTTTAAATCCTACAGAATCTCACTACATTGCAAACTTAAGTATTATTGTAGGTACTTACTTTACATCTACTATAAATCAAAGCGTTACTGCATTGAAAATGATTGTCTACACCACAAAGTGTAAGTGTAGTTTTGTGTGGTTTTTGAGTAACCATTTAATTGATTTTGGTTGATTTATGCAAGATAAATCTTCATTCAATCTGGTTTCTTTAGCGTTTAGATTCCTAGTACATTGTACACTGTCATCTAGGTTTCTAGGTAGGTACCTAGGTTGTAGGATATCCTTTATGGGTAAATTTATCTTTATGTCGCAATATATACCTTGTTCGTAAAAATTATATTTTCTTAACCATGATAATATAGTGTTTACTTACACACTTACGCATTCGCTGACGAGACATATCATTAAAATTTTAAAGCCTTGTATTATGTTGTACGTAATCAACCAAACGGAATCGCAATTCGCACGCTGTCACACAATCTAATCTGTGTGAAAATTGCCCAAAATACACGCAATGTTTAATTTTCCATGAGTAAACCCATATTTACATAATTCCAGCCATATCATCACTAACTGCAGAGGAAATATTTTAATAATGAGAAGTTTTATCGTAAAGCAAACACTGTAACGGATGCCAACTAATATTTGACAAATATTATTCCGCTTGGAGGTATTTTTCTCCTAAATTGGCATGATCTCTGGTGAGAACTAGATATAAAATGGTTGCTTGTAGCTTATGGGATCCGGTGTCTAAACGAGTTTGTCCAGTGAATTCGGGAATTCAAATGTTTAAGCAAGATTTAAATATCGAAAAGCGTATTGAATTGTAAATAAACTGACTTGTGCATTCCTTTTTCCATTTCTTCCAAAATAACTCATAAAGAGAAGGAGCTATCATCGCAGCCACCTTGTCTACAACTTAAGAAAAACAGAACAGATGAAAAATATTGCGATCAACATTTAACATTCAAATGTCCATATCTTAGACCCTGTTACTATCCTCAGGTACCTACGTCTCACAGATACATAATCATGTTGTTCCTATGTAATTTTTATTGTTGCAATATAATAATCACGCCTGTATTTCCAAGTATTTCCACCGTGTGGTATCGGGTTTAGAATAAAACCTCTCCATTTCTTCCGTGGATTTCGTAAGAGGCCAGTAAGGACATAGGTTAAGGTGTGCTTTAGGCGACAGGCTTAACCTATTTCTTTAGTCGCCTCTTACAGATTACAACAGATTCCCGTGTGGTATCGGGTTTAGAATAAAACCTCTCCATTTCTTCCGTGGATGTCGTAAGAATCGACACATGTATAAATAGATTGAGGTATTATTATAATGTAATGGTGGTTGGGCTAGCAACCTGTTATTATCATTTTACCTATCTTAAAGCTGCTAAAAATAGCCCGAAACGTATAAATCAAAAGTTTTTTACGAAACATTACGTGTGCTCTACCTACTCTCTATAGGAATAGAAAGAACAGGTTTATTATTTTTATTTAAGAACATTATGGTATAATTAATGCAGGTATAATTTAATTTTATGTTTAAATTATTTAAATATTATGCAGAAGGCTCGAAGACAAAAATAAAATCGTGAGCAACAAATACAAAGTTTCTTCTCTGTCTCTCAAAGGTGGGCTGTAGGAGATCCCTTAAGGGATAAGTTCATCTTTGTACTTTACCATTTTGCTTGCTTTTTTTTCTATGACGTGTTTTTTTGTACTTGCAGTAAAGTGCCCCTATGGTGCCGGGTTAGAATAGCACCTCCCCATTTCTTCCCATGGGTGTCGTAAGAGTCGACTCTGGGAAAGGATTTGTGTATTGTGCAACCTGTCATTGCCATCGTTACCCTGAAATTGCTAAACGTGGCACTGGATTTTTTGAATTCATGTGCTCTGCCTACCCCTCTTGGGAATACAGGCGTGAGAATATGTATGTATGTATAGTAAAGTACTTACTTACTTACAAAGAAGTTGCTTTTTATTTGCAACACTGAAGAATTTTCATTATTTTTAATAGGAGTTTTTGCTCACTTTACTTACTTACTTATTCATTAATACTTTTACGAAAAACTATGTACAAAGTGAAACCCTAAACGAAAACCATTCAATAAGCGATAAGTAAAGTGATTCCAGCTGGCGTGCGCACGCGTCGTCATCAAGCGCTTGCGCAGCGAGAACCGCAGAGCAAGTGCAATGTCGACAATATTATTACGTTACTACAGCGACATTGACCGTCACTGTTTCGGAAACGCGGCCTGTCGTTTCTATAGCCACGCGTGCCATGAACGGCAATTAAAAAAATGTTGTTTTTTTTAATTTTGAAAAGCTAAAGAACTTTTTGTCGTACACTCGTTATGGGCGGGATAGAATTGACTTATGTATGTATAGTTATGTGTAGTAGATTACTTATGTACTCTCATAGACTCACGCCTTTATTACCGAATCGGGTAGGCACAGAACAAAACCTTACGTGGTTAAAACCATGTCTGCTTAACGGTTCTTAGATGGGTAAGAGTGGTTTTAGCATAATATTACGTTTAAAATATTAAACTTTTTTTTGGTTTGAAAACGGATGAAAGAGGTGTAATGGTGACAGGTTGCTAGCCTATTACCTAAAGTATACCTAGACCTATTTTGAAATATACGGATAACTCTACTAAACTTGATTTAAAACGTGAGTTATCCTTTTAACTCAGTAGTTTAATTAGCTTATTTAGCCTCGTCTCGTCTCTTACAATATTTACAGAATAAATGGAGACAGGAGATGGAGGTATGCTGGCATATTTTTGGGAATACAGGCGTGATATGTATGTAAGTAATTATTCAAATTTCACCCTATAGAATACTCACCTACACTTCCGACGAGCACCGAGTATGTCAGGAAGAGGCTGTAGTCCACTTCGGTGAACTTGAATTTGTATCTTGTGAACCAATATGTCATCTGCGCCTCGCCTATGGTGAACAGAAAAAAAACAATTAGTTTAGTTGGAATAAAAAAATACTATGGTTGTAGTTTTAACGAAATTTTTCTTAGGTGTCTTATACCAGATTTGTTTCGTAACAGATTTTTAAGTGTACTAATTTACGGTTCCCGTTTTAAAGCCCTAACAGACGACCAAATTTGGTTTGGTCCGAACCACGAACTTGGTTGCCTCCAAACCAGTGGCTCCAAACAAATGTTCGGCCAACCGGTGAACACACGTTCGAATTTGGTTTGGAGCCAACCAAGTTCGTGGTTCGGACCAAACCAAATTTGGTCGTCTGTTAGGGCTTTTAGTATTACCCGTTTAGAGGGGTTAAACAAAGGGGAAAACGTTTGTGTTGATTCTTCCGAGAAAAAAAAACAAAACCGGAGAGATAGATGGATTGAATGTAAGGACTACAGGCAGTGACAAGTGACTTCTTTCATTCATTTCATTCGCATTATTAGCTTTCGTGAATACCTACTTCATCTTTAAATGCTTCAAATCCTTTAAGCGCCGGACCGGAACAAAAGTTTGAAGAAAAGTTAATATTTGTATACGCTTGCTATCTTGGAATTTCCAGTTTTGTGTGCACTGCAAATATTTTATAAAGACAAAAATGTCTTTTATCTAATGGCCTAAACCCGCTATTACATTACAGTTCATTAAATTCATTGAGAAAAAATTGCGTCGTCTGCATTACATTGCGGCGTTCTATTAACTACTTCTATCTAATTCACGTAACAAAAGAGCAGTGGAACAAAACTTTTCCAATTTTTCTTACTCCGTTAAAAATGAAGGTAATTTTACGCGATTCAGACTACACCAAGTAGCCAAAGTAACCAAGTCACCTTGTTAGTAGGTAACCTATCTTTAGTAATAAATTTTGCCGCAAAATATGGCAATTACCTGTGTAATAATTTTTTTATCAGTAATTAAATATCATACCAGTTTATTGCATTGCGTAAGATAAAAATTAAATAAATATTCCTATTTAATTTATAAATTTGTCTCGGTACTTAAACTTTGAGCTCTTAAATCGTAAACTCGTGCCTAACGTTATCGGAAACCGTAAAACTATTACAAATTGAGAAATAATTTATTTCATGAATCGCGTAATGCAGACTTAATTGCTCAAGGTTGTGATATGCACTTGAAAGAAATGGTAGATTCAAGTGGTAGGAAAATGCTGCACATGGCAACCATTCGAAACGTTTTCGTTTAACTATTTAGTGTCCTATTTTTATTTTTTTAATGACGCGAAGCTAAACTTTTGATTAAAATGAATACTGGCGAAAAATCATGAGAAACGTCTATTAAATACAAAAAATTGTTCTACGGGACATTATGAACGTGGGTGGGATAATAATAGCAAATAACTTAGTACAATTGTACAGGTATAAGTAAATTGTAGGCGATGCGCTAGCATAGCAATCTGTCCGTATTACACCACTTTTAATTAACTTTGAATCTCAAAAGTACTGTATTGTATGAGTCTTTATTGCACAAAGAACAAGTTACAGAATAACAGCTTCATACAAAGGCGAATTTTTCCCCGAAGGAATCTCTGCCAGTTAACATTCGGGCGATTGACAGGATATTCGGAGCGATTAATTTCGACAGCAAAAGTGGTCTCGTAACGATAAATTTGTGTGACAATTTGTATTAGTCTTCTTGTCCCTTTTTGGAATACAACTAAGTATACAGTATAAAACCCCTTAATACTCGTGAATACGAAAATAGTAATAACAACTTGATTCTTAACAACCCACAGTCTAGAGCCCATGCCATACTGCCGCAGTCGCAACGAGCCACCAGTCGCGTGCACGGGTGGTGATTCATGATTGGTCGCTTGGTGATCGGCTACTCGGTGATTGGTGGGTTCTCCGCACCGCATGCGGCGGTAGCAGTGTGTCATAGGCCTAAGGAACGTGACCTATTAAGGAGCAATGGAAGGTATTGAATAATTACCTCCGATCTCAATGAGCTAGCCATAGCATAGACGTCATAAAACTTCAAGAATTCGTCAAGATTCACAGACTGTCAGAAGTGAGTAATTAAAAAAACCGGCCAAGTGTGAGTCGGACTCGTGCACGAAGGGTTCTGTACCAAAACAGCAAAAAAAAAAACGCGTTATAGCGGCAACAGAAATACATCATCTGTGAAAATTTCAACTCTAGCAGTCACGGTTCGTGTCGTGAGATGCAGCCTGGTGTCAGACGGACAGACAGACAGACAGCGAAGTCTCAGTAATAGGGTCCCGTTTTTACCCCTTGGGTACGGAACCCTAAAAAAAGATCGGCTTATAGTTAAATAAAGATACGTAAACAGTACCCACGGGTGAAATGTCATGTTTCGTAGCCATTTTATGCGTAATTATAAGTTTGAAATAAATGAAAGAGGTATGTGATACGAGCAATGGAAAGCTACTAGCCTGTTACATCGACGAGAGAAATGGTGAGGTGTTAGTCTAAACACGACCAATCCTTACCATTAATTAATCCTTGATAGATATTCAAATCAGTTCAAGCATTAATCCACCCCGTATAAGGTTGATTTACACCTATATGTTGACGCAAAATGGAAATATTGAAATGATTATTACAGAACCTATTTACAGCGAACGTCATAGTGACATTACATTACTCGACAAAGGAAATCGTTATAACATTTATCGTGACGACATTCTGCGGTTTGTCAGGATTCAATTGTTTCGATTGTACCTTTATTAATATTATTATCAAGCCGCGTTTAGAAAGGGATTGAGCTCATATGGGTAAGGCTCAAAAAAATTGTACATAAATTAAGGGTTAATAAAAACAAAATCACGATCGCGTCACGTGTGTAACGAAAATTACCTATACAAAATGTATGGGTAATTGTCGTAACACAAAAGAATCAATTAACTTTTGTTTTTATTAAAGCCCTTAACTAGGTACAATTTTTTTGAACCTTACCCATATATGTCATTTTTGAACTAAATGCATGGTATGACATTGTCAGTGGTAGAGTATGCAGATAAAGTAAATTGTTAATTTGGTACATACAATGGATTTCTAAAGCATGGAAAAAATATCAAATTATGTAGCGTTTTTCTATTGATTTCCGTTAGCATTAAGAGATAATATTACTTCAGATCAAATAGCGTTACTTTCTTAAACCTGTAGAATTTTTAAAGTATTTTAAAATTTTGTTTATTTATATATTTTTGAACAGCTACGGCAATTTGCTAAAGCGAAATAATGTGGTTAGTGACAGATATGTCAGATAAGATATTACAATTTTTTATTAAAAAAATTACAGTATTTACCGAGAATAGAGTTTAAATATTTCTAGAAGGGTCTGCACTTATGAAGATATCAAATATTGGTTTATAATTATATTTAATCTTATATTAAGTACTATTGTGCTAACGGTACTCTCGAATCCCTTTCTAATCGCGGTTCGATAATACCGACTTTTGTTTTTTAGATACATAATATCACGCCTATATTCCCAAATGGGGTAGAAAGAGCACACGAAAGGCTACATAGTCAAAGCTATGACTATTCCACGTTTTGTACTCCTAGCGTAGTTTACAGGTCAGAAAGTTAAGTGGTACAATAGTGACAGGTTGGTAACATGTCAATGTCGCTTAGAGTACTTATAAAAAATAACTAGGCTACATGTTCTAAAAATCTATGATTGTAAATTAAATTGTTTTTTAAATTAAAACTATGTCTTCTTTCAGTAAATATGTTACATCTACAATATTCATGATACTTTCCCTCAATATCCGTGTGACACGGAGTACATACATACATACGTACATACATACAATCACGTCTATGTTCCCAAATGGGGGAGACAGAGAAAGGCACACTAAACGTGACATCGAAAAAAACATAATTGTGACTATTCCAGGTTTCGCAGCCACTTCTAGTATCATTTTAGGTTTGAACCATATGGAAGAGTTAGCATAATAGTAACAGGTTGCTAGCCTAACCCTCGCCTCTTACGAAATCCACAGAAAAAAAATGAGGAGTATTATTCTATCTCGATACCACACAGGACAAACTGACACTGAAATCCTAAAAGTTCATTTAAAACTGCGTAGATGTGTTCCAAACAAGTCAAATATACACTGAGATATGTATGTTCAACAGATTTCCCGCAGCGGAAATGCAGGACCACTCGTATCCGACTATTGCTCAAACATTTCCTTGAACGAAAATGTGTAAGTATGATAAGCAATACAAATAAGCCGAGTGTGAAATTGCTATTGGAATCTCAACGTGAAATGTACTATTGTTCAATGTTATGCTAGCGTGCAATAGTCGGCAGTAGGTCAAGGGTTCTTAAACCTCCGAATTTCTCTGCCATTTAAAGGAATCATCTATACTATAGACCGATAGGTACTTAAAAGATGGTAAACAATCTTGAGATGTCTTTTTATTGAAATACACAGTCTAAAAATGAAAATCGTTACAATATACAATTCAATTATGAAAGTTAATGATTTTTTCATACCTTAATTGTAAAATGTAAAGATTTTGATTTATAAAGTGTATGTTTAAATAAAAAGACACGTCAAGATTGTTTACCATCTTTTAAGTACCTATCGGTCTCTAGTATAGAGCAGTGGTGGTCGGCAACCTTTTAGTAGACGAGGGCCTCAAATCGGCGAAATTGTATAATGATGCCACACTTGCGTATGCTTTTGAGAGGATAGTATAGTATTACAGGTCTTAAGCATAGAATTCAAAATTCAGGGTTCGCGGGCCACAAAGAGGCTAGTTGCGGGTCGCGGGTTGCCGACCCCTGATTTAGAGTGAGAATCGGAAAGTCATTTAAGTTCCTGAAGTTTTTTTTTAGGGTTCTAGATAACATAATCACTGAATTATTGTCATTTATGTAACTGACGCATATAGCGCTTTAGTGTTTAAATAATGCATAATAACACTTCTCCCCTTCTCGCTCTTCAAAATTAGGCTAAGTAATATTTTTGGTGGCAGACTTGTAACCTGTCACTATCTAAATATATAAAAGGAGAAACTGACTGACTGACTGACTGACTGACTGACTGACTGACTGACAGATCGACGCACAGCCTAAACGGCTAAACGTAGGCACTTGAAATTTGGAAGGGATGTAGCTTAGGTACTGTAGAGGTGCACTAAGAAAGGAATTCCCGAAATTCCCACGGGAACGGAAATTAGCGGGAAAATCCCTTTGTATGAAAAATCTAAACCGCTTAAGTTAGACGCTTGAAATTTAGCATGCAGGTACCTTAGTGAATTTTAAGCTTAGTTGCAACGGGATATTGCGAAATTCCCACGGGAATGGGAATTAGCGGGAAAATCCCGTTGTATGAAAAATCAAAAACCGCTTAAGTTAGACACTTGAAATTTGGCATGCAGGTGCCTTAGTAAACTTAAAGCTTAGTTGCAACGGGATATTGCGAAATTCCCACGGGAACGGTAGTTAGCGGGAAAATCCCGTTATACGAAAAATCTAAACGGCTCCAGTTAGTCGTTTGAAATTTGGCACGCAGGTACCTTAGTAAACTTAAAGCTTAGTTGCAACGGGATATTGCGAAATTCTCATGGGAACGGGAGTTGGCGGGAAAATCCCGTTATATGAAAAATCTAAACGGCTCCAGTTAGTCGCTTGACATTTGCCACGCAGGTACCTTAGTAAACTTAAAGCTTAGTTGCAACGGGATATTTCAAAATTCCCACTGGAACGGGAGTTAGCGGGAAAATCCCGTTTTATGAAAAATCTAAACCGCTTAAGTTGGTAGCTTGAAATTTGGCATACAGGTACCTTAGAAAACTCAAAGCTTAGTTGCAACAGAATATTGCGAAATTTCTACGGGAACGGGAGTTAGCGGGAAAATCCCGTTCTGTGAGAAATCTAAACCGGTTAAGTTAGACGCTTGAAATTTGGCATGCAGGTACCTTAATAAACTTCAAGCTTAGTTGCAACGGGATATTTTGAAATTCCCACTGGAACGGGAATTAGCGGGAAAATCCCGTTGTATGAAAAATTACAAACCGCTTAAGTTAGACGCTTGAAATTTGGCATGCAGGTACCTTAGTAAACTCAAAGCTTAGTTGCAACGGGATATTGCGAAATTCTCACGGGAACAGGAATTATCGGAAAAATCCCGTTGTATGAAAAATCTAAACCGCTTAAGTTAGACGCTTGAAATTTGGCATGCAGGTACCTTAGTAAACTTAAA
>BHDV01024677.1:243642-256082 GCA_005406045.1 Adoxophyes honmai | reverse complement strand
AGTAAAGTTCAAACCAGGTCAAAAAACAGATCTTCAAAATTTTATTACTAGTGCAATATCCAGATTGTATATAAGATTCTTGTGTGTAAGTCAATGAATGTCAAGTTTTTTTAACTGTCAAACCCTATCAGATAAAAGCCAAAATAAAATCTAAGTAGCCAGCAGAGCAATGTATAAAATGCACACTGTCAGCGAAAAAAGGATTAGGTTTTATGATAATACATACACATACATACATACATATTCTCACGCCTGTATTCCCAAGAGGGGTAGGTAGAGCACATGAATTCAAAAATCCAGTGCCACGTTTAGCAATTTCAGGGTAACCAGGTTAAACGTGTTGTTGCAGTGACAGGTTGCTAGCCCATCGCCCACAATACACTAACCCTTTCCCAGAGTCGACTCTTACGACACCCACGGGAAGAAAGGGGGAGTTGTCATTATAAGCCCGACACTATACGGGTGAAAATAAAAATAACAGGCTGTAAACAATAGTACTTAGTACCTATGTAAACTAAAATTCAACGTGGATGCTACAAAATGGACACAATGGTTGGTTTTAGACATACGTCAGTTTTAACAATAGGTGTTACGAATACCCGCTGCACATTTTTCCATATTATTGTGCTATGTCATTTCCTGAAAGGTAAAACATAGCAATAAGGCAACCCACTCACTAGAATACATACATACATGCAATCACGCCTGTGTCCCCAAATGGGGTAGGCAGAGCTAACAAAACGCGACATAGACAAAACAATGACTATTTCACGCCTCGCAACTTCTTCTGGCATAGTTTTAGATGTAAGAATAGATGGAAGGGGTATAATGGTGACAGGTTGCTAGCCAGTTGCCTAAAACATACTTAAACCTATTTCGTAAGTCGCCTCTTACGACATCCACGGAAGAAATGGAGATGTGCTATTCTATCCCGACACCACAAAAGTTAGACTAGAATTTAGCTTTCTTAAAAGTGGCTACTACATTTTTAATGACACTTTCTGCCACGGTAGGGTCGTATGTTTTTATTGTTATTAGTAGTCCTGTCCGGTGTTGGGATAGAATAACACTTCTCCAATTCTTCCGTGGATGTTGTAAGACGCGACTAAGGAAATATGTTAGGTATGCTTTAGGCGATAGGCTTGCAACATGTCACTATTAGGTATACTACTTTTTCTATCAGTTTTCAAACCTAAAATTATGCAAGAAGTGGCTGCGAAGCCTGAAATATATTCATGGCTTTGTTTATGTCATGATTCGTATGCTCTGCCTACCCCATTTGGGAACATAGGCGTGATATGGCTTTCGTAAACCTTTAAACAAAATGAAACTTCTACGTTATCTAGCAACAAAAAAATGGGTCACTTCTATCCACAAAGTTGTTCTCCGTTTTGAGTATGAAACGGACTTAGAGGACAGAACCTATAGAGTACTAATTTCATTGAATTTGTTCGAAGACGATTCCGCCAAAGCATGGCGGCGTTCGCTGTGCTCTTGTTGACGGCCCAAGATCGTGCGTAACGCAGTGGCTTTTCCCTCTATGGTTATAAGCTCTTTATAGTTTCTGTGACAGATTGTAAGTTGAAATAATCTGACGGTTTGCGGAACTGGGTGGCCATCATTGTTTCTCTAGTTGGTATGAGAGATCATTGGAAATGAGACTTGACCGCATCTGCGTCAAATACAGTCCCCAGCAGCTAACTTGGCAAGGCTTTAAGTAGTGTGAGTATGTTCGCGCACCAATTTTCCGTGGTAGAGCGGAACTTAGCCTCACTGCTTATTACCTTGCCAACTTAGAAGGGGGGTTTTTTATTTGAACACTTTGTGGTCCTTACTCGCCGCTAAAGGAGCCCAATTTTGCTCATAATAATTAAAATTGACATAGGACATAGATTAAAGTATACTTTAGACGACCAGCTAGCAACCTGTCACTATTGTACCTGCCACCTCAAAACCTAAAAAATATTATGCTAGAAGTGGTCAAAAAACGTGAAATAGTCATCGTTTTGTCTATGTAGCGTTTTGTGTGCTCTGCCTACCCCGTTTGGGCATACACGCGTGATTGTATGATGTACAGTCACGAACCGCGATTTTTGAGCCAATTGCCATTGTTCGCAATTTAGACGTGTACCTAATCAATAACCGATGTGACTGACTAGATGTCAGCTATTGGATTAGTATTATACGACCAAGTTACAAACATAGGTAAGTGGCTCTATAATCCCTGTTCGCGATAGTATGTATGTAATTAAAATTAAAACTTTACCTGTTTCAAATAATCCCTTATGTCAAAAACATAGGTGGGTATAGACATGAAATGACGATTGATAAATTGTAATTTCTTGTAATATTTCTCACAATCAATTAATTATCGAATAGGTAAGTAACGACAACACTTGAAAAATACCAAGGAACAATTTCACTTACAAAATTTTACTCTGGTTGCAAGGCTTGCTTTATCTCTAATACATTTTTGCATAACCGTATTATATGTGCAATAGTTGCGAACAACATTCTTTATTGAAACTCTGTTTCATGCACGTTTGATAGCATAATAGTTAATGACGATAAGATGAATGAAATCGTGTACCGATACTGCTTCGGGAAAAATAAACTGCCAAAGTAGCGTTTCTTATAACAATTGAGTGCATGTTAAAAACTGAAATCTGGGGACTTCATTTGTTTCCTATTAACTGAGCATAATTGTAATTATTTAAATGTGCAGATTAAGCACTTTCATGCAATATTATGATATACATAACAATTTTTAAATATTTACGAATTTCAAGTTGATATCATTCCTAGTTCCTGAGATGTTAAACTGTGACGGACAGACGAACTTAGTCAAGTCATACGGGTTACTTGTAGCATTTTGCTCCGAAACCCTAATAAAAATAAGATCACACTTCATTAAAATGACGAAAGTTATTAAAGAAATGAGGGAAGTCCAACACAGCGTAAAACATCAGCTTGACAGTTTATAAATCGAATATAATCGTCGAAAGAAAACCGTTACCAATAAAGTTACGCTTGGCTGTACAGAAAAAATTAAAAAGAAAGCCTGATCGCAACTTCGCACACGCGTTCCCTTAAATACACGTCATCCACCCGACTACGGGCACCAGATATAACCAGTTAAAAATGTTTAAAATCAAATGTATATTTACCTAGGACTGGTCCAACGATGAACATGTAAGCAAACATGATTAGTATTATCTGCAGACGACGGGAGCCCTCGCGCGGCTTGAACGCCACATTAACAGTCGCCACAAAATCCTTCGCAGAGAACACTGACAGGATCGTCTCCTTCTTATCACTATCCACCGCCTTCTTAGGCTTCTCTTTAAGTCTTAAAACAATGTAAACAAAGCCGATTAAATAGAACACGCACGCGACCATGAAGACACCGTAATAACCGAAACGCTTCGTCATTATTCCACTAAGGGCGAGCCCAATAGGCCTGCTGAGAGTTAAAATCGCTGTGATGATCCCCAAACGATAAGTCCGTTCCGTCTCGCTTGTTATATCCGTCACATAGCTGTAAACCGCCATGGTCATAGCGACGCGTCCCCCCGCCAGAGCGGGAGGCAAACCCTCCAAAAGAGCGGTTTCATTCAAGCCTACTTGGAAGAAAAACATGGTACTAAGAATAATACCGATCACTGATAACAACTTCCCTACAATAGGCAGCACCATGAACGCCTTTCGGTTTCCCGTACGGTCACTCCATGCCCCTAAGAACAGGGTCAGGATACCCGGCAGAGCAGTTTGTAGTGGGAAACTCCAAGCTGTCATCTCAGCCACCATCGTCTGCACTTTTTTCTCTTGGTCTGTGTAGTTTAAAGTCCTTCCCTGCATTATATGCCTGCATGTCCTCTCGTCGTACTGTAGGTTCACGAGACACGACTTCTCCAGACAGAGATTCTGCACTGCTAATCCAGCCAGCACACTTGGGAGGATATAGCATATCACAAAAGGCTCCACAGTCACTTTCGACCGGAAAGCCCATGCTTTCTTTAGGAGCTCTTTCAATCTTTTGCTCAGTTTCTTTTCCGTGGGTTCGTAGGGTTTGCAGACGCATGTTTCTACGTTAGCTTTGTCCCCGGGCACATCGACCCGCAACGTCATTTTGACCAGTTCGCTTTAAGGTGCATTTGTTTTTAACATTCCAAGTCAACGACAATTTGAATTTATTTATAAGCGTAACGCAATTGTTTTTATTGTGGTTCACACGTGCGGGCGGTCGGCGGCGCGCGCGGCTAAGGATTGCGGTGCGCGGGCGCTGCGCTCGAGTCTAACTCCGCTACTGGCTATCAGCTGGCTGCTGGTACTGTTTAATTTGTACTTTATCATGTTATCACGTGGCCGGCTGCTCTCGTGTTTTCAAACTTCAATTAAAGCTTGACCACGCATAATTAATTGAGAAATCTAAATAAACGCGTTATGCTGAAAGATTAAGACGTGGATTTTCAGTGGGAAAATCCAGATCGCAGTTCGCGTTCCCTTAAATCATAAATGTATTGGCTGTGCACTATCAGGCGGACTGAAATCAGATATGTCTGCTTCGATGACTGCACACTGAATTACAGCTGAAAATGACGTGACCTCTGACCCTTGTCAATGTAAAAACAGAATCAACATTGACAATCAAAGTAATAATATGTCACGTACAATGTGCGTCCCAGTTTTTTCCCATAAGTCGGTCAAGACGAAAATTGCGTAATCAGAATTAGATTCCATTAGCGGTAACTATTTTGTGTATGAATAGAGTCTGATAGGTTTAAATGTAATTATTTTTCCAAGGTTCTTAACACGTAGCTAGGGCATTCGTTTATTATTTTATACGTATATTATTATTACTTATTTCACATATTAGAAATATAAAGAATGTAATTGTTCATTCCGTCAAAGCCAGCGACCGGACGATTGAACCAACGATTGGTTTCACGTTTTAATTTGAAAAAAGGAGAACAAAATGTATATTTAACTGTTAAAATTTTGTGCCTACCTATGCTGTCAAAAAGTGATTTATTCAATATGAGGATACCTGCTGTGTTCTGAGTAGTGTCCGATAAAAATAAACACATGAAAGAAGTTTCACGCTTGTGAATATTTTGTTCTGGTTGTGGGTCATTCGAGCGATTCAACCTCTCACATGCGGTAAAGATTGGGTTCAAAGATTTTTATTACACGGGTCATTGTCATAACCCTAAAAAAACATGTCCATTTGTAATTATATAAGACATTTTTAATAATTGCATTCAATTTACATCATAACTATAAAGTACAGCAAACGTACTAGACTATACTATATCATATTTTCTATAAATGTAATTATTTGTTTTGTTTATCACCACAAATGTAACTGAAAGTCCACTTCGGTGGACTGTCCGGATTCCACCTGTTAATAGAATGTGGCTTTAAAAAAATACATCTCTTTTATTATTGTACAAAAATGCCATTTTTTCCTAATCAATGTATGATTTCCATTTAACATTATTAGGATTTAAAAAATTAGATGGAAATAAAACACATTTTTTGCATCATTGAATCTTGTCACAACATTTTTTGTCTTTTTGGTGGACATTACTTTAAATTCTAGAAAAATTAGGGAAAAGTCAAATGAATAGACCGGGACATATAATTTAACTCATTCACTATCGTACCTACTATCCCTGTTAGCAGCCATTTTGCCGTGACTTGTGCGCAGCAGACGATATTGTTGTGTTAACAAGAATATTTGGTGGTGTCAATGTTGAATTGTCTTTCCGGTTACTGCTGTATTTTGTAAGTACATCGCTATAAATCCTCCAAACGTTTTTAATAATTAGTTAAGCATTCAAACATTGTAAATATGCCTTGCCTCTTGAATAATCCTTTAAATGGCTGGTGTTGTGAATGATATTGCGGAGAAAGTCCATTCGGTGGACGTCTTTTTGGTGGACTTTTTGTAAACCCAAACGATAAATGATTGTATTTTGATTGATTTCTTGTAATTTGGTTTAATTTTTTATTATAACTTTAAAAACTAGCTTCTGATTCCTTTTTTGTTTTATCCGTAAATGTCTAGTGACTGAATACATGTTTAAATGTAAATTCTGTAAAGGTAAAAAAAAACTGTAGAAGATTTAACAAAAACATACAAAATAAGCTTTGGAGGAAAAATGGAATGATGCACGACGATGCAGAAAAAAAAAAACAATATACAAAAAGAAACTTAAAAGTACATCGCACGCAAAATACTGCCTTCGATTCTAGTTATTTTAGTACCATGAAATGGGTGAACGTATTGCAGTGAAAAACAGAAGAATGTTGAAAGCAAAGAAACTTACTTACTTAGAATGAAGTTGATGACTTCAGAATGCAGCAACCATTAAAAATTAGTGAGTGCAGTCTGTTTGTTGATTGAAAAAAATGTTCATAAAAGTATACAATTTTTGGACGTATATTCTGAAAGTTTGGATACGTCAACGTTAAAACAAGGAAGAGCCACCAAACCCCCACTTTCATACATACTTCTTGAAGACTTGAAGGCTTCCTAGTCTTCGGAGGACGAAGGCATATTTGGTCCACCGAAAAGAATTGTCATTTCGGTAGACAGACACAAAATATTTTTTATATACTTTTTGAATGTATTTACGTGTCTGATTGTTCATGATTATGAGAATATATCATGAACGTTATTTTTGTTTAACATGTTTACAGTTTTTGATTTGTTTATTTATTATTAATTAACATAATTAGTCCACTTGGTGGACATATTAGTCTTTTTGGTGGAACCAAAATATCGTTATTTCGTTTTAAATCGTTTTTTTCGAATAATTGATCTCTGAATGATACTCAGTTCTGTTGCAAGTTAGAGTAAGAGTCGTAATATACCTTTGATTTTTATAAATCACGTGTTTCATTTTTTAGCGAAAAAAATTGCCAGGCTTGACAATGACCCACACATAAAGCACACGTTCACTTACAATTAGCATTAATGACACAGGGTGAAAAAAGTCCTAAACAGAAATATTAGTTTCCATCGTAGTTCAAGGCAAATTCATTACACTGACACTGGCAGAAAACAAATGAACTTTAATGATAATAGTAGCGTTATGATTATGTTTTTTCAATTTGTTCTAATGATCCTAGCAGCTAGAACAAAGAGACTGAATGTGTAATCTTAGTGAGCCTATACTATGGGTCTATGACGACAGTTTAACGTAACAATGACCATGAAACACTGTAAATTTGAAACTTTTTTTTTATGAACTGATTGAAAAACAACATTCGCATGTTTTGCTTTTATTGCGTCCACACGTTTTAACTGAAGTTAAACAGTAAGGAACACGTATTTCTATTCACAACTTAGGTTTCACCCTGTACAAATTACCTAAATATGTGTGATTATGGTACAGAATGTCGCTAACACTCAAAGAACATTATTGCTAACAAAATGTTTTAGTCGATTTTTAAAAACGTTAAACGATTGGCACTCTTATTTCATAAGGCAAGTTGTTGTACAACTGTACTTCCTTCGACATGATACTTCTTTTCCCGTAAGTTTGGAACATGGTTAATTGGTGTGAATTGTCTCAAGATTCCCAAGATACTTACTTACTTCTTCGCTGTCTGAAAGTCTGGTTAGTGAGGGAAAAATTAAAACGCCTAGATTCAAATTATGAGTTCGTACGACCATGACCTTGTAACAGAAGAAATTAACTACCTACTTTTCTGGGATGACTGTCATCCGATGACATGTCCTCTTGATTGATAGCAACCTGTAATTTCAAGCATTGGGGGAGAATCTTAAAATCTGAAAGATGATGCGGTTTCTTCTGTAAAATAAACCTAAATCAGATTTTTTTTATAGAAAAGGCATGTTTAATCTAAGCACAGTGTCGGAACGGCATCGAAATATATTTGCTTCATACGTAATTACATAACAAATAGAAGGATTGATAAAATGTTGAGACAGCCATTGACACATTTGTTGACATTGTTTGCAGTAAAATTATTGTATTCACAGCTGCTTTATTTTTATGCTGAGTTATGAGATCATGTTACTATATTGACGGCGAAACTATGCTTTTTACATCCATCTTGCATTTTAGTTGCCAAGTATCATAATCATAAACCAAATTCAAGTTCAAGTTTAAAAAATCTAATCGTTTTACATTCATGCATACAATACATGTATCACGCTTGTATTCCCGAACGGGGTAGGTAGTGCACACGGAACGTCACATAGACAAACCCACGTTTACTATCACAATAATAAATATTTTTTTTACAATGTCTTTATCTTATAATTTAAAATTATATTGACGTCTTTTTAATGGACAAAAATTACGTGCTTTCAACCACTATTTTTTGAAATAAAGGACAAATAAAAAAAACAGTGTCTCAAATCGTGAATTATTGTCCTAGAAGACATAGCTTTTGTTTCTTTTTATGTAAATGTAAGGCTTATTCTAAGCTGTGGCTAACGTTTATTATTGTGTTGTTCTTACGCACAAACGTTTCCAAACACTATTTCTAGTTACATACTGTTTATTCAACTTTTTAGCGGCGTGCAAATCAATCCCAAAAACGATTTGGTGAGTAATCTCATTATTATACTTCTTGCTGATATTGGAGGCCATTTATTCTTAGAATTTTAAACTATTCAAATTAAAGTGCCGTGTGGTGCCGGGTTAGAATAGCACCTCCCCCTTTCTTCCCGTGGGTGTCGTAAGAGGCGACTCAGGGAAAGGGTTAGTGAATTGTGGGCGATGGGCTAGCAACCTGTCACTACAATCTCACGTTTAACTATCTGGTTACCCTGAAATTGCTAAACGTAACACTGGATTTTTGAATTCATGTGCTCTGCCTTCCCCTTTTGGGAATACAGGCGTGAGAATATGTGTGTATGTATGTGTCAAATTAAAGTTATAACATTTAAAATTACACAAACTTTCTCGTGATGTTACGATACCAATTAGACTAAGAAATTGAATAATTTTAACCGAGCAAGTACTGGTTTTATCGAATTCTATCTAAAAGATTTCTTAAAATTTAAAGGCACTGACAACTTCACTTTGGAAATTTTATGTCTACGTAAAATTTTGTGGCTCTGCCTACCACAGTTGAGAAACAGGCATGATGGAAGCGCCTCTTACTAAATAAAATGTTAACGGCAACAAAATTTTCGCTATTATACATTTAAGGCGTCTAGCTGAAGAAATACCCTTGTGTTCTATTATTATTTTTGGTGATTTTCTGGTACTTCTGATTTTCAATTCTTATGTTCTGTTGGCTATACTTGTCACTGTCTAACTATATCTAGTTAGACAGTGACAAGTAACTCAGAAACGGATAGGTAGTCTATCCCGTGCGTGACTTGTCTGTACCTAAGCCAATAGAGTTTGCGTATAAGTTTATAGACAAGATAACAGACAGACGGAGTTACTTTCGCAGTTATAATACTGTTATGCTGTGTGATTAGGTATTTGAAATATCTAAAGTAAAATAAATAAAATAAAATAATACTAGTAGGGTTAGTAGCATAGATTTAATATGGGAAAGGACGTGTTAAGTTACTAATAAGTCGTATGAAACTTTGTCCCAACCTTCACTTAAAATAAAAACAAGTGAACGCCGTAATAGTTTAGTTGTAAACTGGTTATTGTACATAATGACCTATGAATATGATGTAGGACCATGTAAATACATACATACATATTCTCACGCTTGTAATCCCAAGAGGGGTAGGCAGAGCACACGAATTCAAAAATCCAGTGCCGCGTTTAGCAATGTCAGGGTAACCAGATGGTAACGTGATATTGCAGTGACAGGTCGCTAGCCCATCGCCCACAATACACTAAGCCTTTCCCAGAGTCGACTCTTACGACACCCACGGGAAGAAAGGGGGAGGTGCTATTCTAACCCGGCACCACACGGGGGGCACCACATGTAAATACAATCTTAAAAACCGTTAAAAAGTTTTCTAGTGGGCCAAGTAATAATTACGGAAAGACGCGCTCCCGCTGCAGTGCGTTACTCTTGATGATAGGTCACGAATTTTCGCTGCAGCGTGTTACTTCCGATTTCGCGTCACAAGTTGGCTCATATCATGTCAAGCTGTATCCCTATCAATTCACAACAATAACAAACCCATCGCTCTATTAATTATGCAATTCGTCGCCGGGATTTGAGACAAACCCGGGAATCCCGGGACTACGGGATTATGCAAAGACCGAGATGTTAATTAACGCGGGACGCGCCAGCTGCGCTCCAGAATAAGGTTAAAAGTCAGTTAATTTAATTGCTCTGAATAATACAGGCGATTGCTTTGCGGGTTTGGTGCTAACAAAAGGGTCAATATGTTTTGATGGGGATAGCTCAGTTGACGCTTGAGATCCCGGGTTTGATCCTCTTTAGCAGGGGTTGGCAACCCGCGGCCCATTTGCAGCCTGAGTCTAAAATACACTCTTACGATATCCACGGAAAAAAAAGAAGGAAACAACTATGCAACTCTTTACTGTACCTACAAAAAAAATACGAAATAGCAAGAACAGAACAATGCACAAGTAAAAGAAAAGAAAAATTAAGAAAAAGAAAGAAAGTAAAGAAGTAGATGTGATAATCCTTACTAATATTATAAGTCAGAAAGTGAGTTTGTTTGTTTGTTTGTTTGTTCCGCTTTCACGCCGTAACTACTGAACCGATTGCTTTGAAATTTTGCAGACGTATAGATAGAAGTCCGGATTAAATAATAGGCTACTTTTTATCCCGGAAAAAATTGAAGTTCCCGAGGGAAAACAAAAATATAGTTTGCTTGATAGATTGATATCGATCGATGATAGATCGATATCAATCGATGACCGATCGATAGATGATAGATCGATGGCGCTGTGTGTCGTTTGAAACGAGAAGTTTTCTTATAGTTGTGCTTTATACCACAATATAACCGAGTTCCACGCAGGCGAAGCCGCGGGCGGAAAGCTAGTGATGAATAATGAAGAAGTTAACGCCTGTTTGTTTATTTACTGGCAGTAGACGAGTTTTGCTACCGTCGTATTTGCCGTCCTATCCGCTAGGCGTTCAGCTAAACATAAAATAAAAGAGATTCACAAAACAAGTAAGGTTTACAGCAGCGGTTCTTAACCTTTTTGCCTGGCGACCCAAAATTCAAAAATATTAGACGCCCGCGACCCAATCAAACATTAAAACCAATGAAATGCAGTGATTGCGGTTTGTTTTTCAAAAAGTCCCGCAGGTCCTGCGACCCATATCGATATGGCCCGCGAACCAAATTTGGGTCGCGACCCGAGGTTAAGAAACGATGGTTTACAGGTTGCTTAATAGGTAGATACAGAAGTTGATCACAATATAAAGTGCGGTCGAGCAGCGCAAACATAGACGCCGTTCACAGACACGACATCTCGGAACAGAGCGTCTAGTGTGTTCAAATCGATGGTGCATTCGTTAACGAATTCGTTTGCGAGTTATCGCGGAATTGAGTGGAAACCGAGACAGCGCCGCCAGCGGAACGTTTGCACAACTGCCACGGTCGACAATTAGATATTTAATATCACCTGCTCAATATTTTGACTTCGTAATACTAAATTGGACTGAATAAATCGTCCAAAAAAAAAGAACAATTTTTGGTCTACAATTTTGTAATAGTAACGGGCAGCGCAGACGACAGACTTTTTGTGTGATCGAGTCTGCGGCGCACAAAAAGTCTGCATGGATTGTATTCAATGTGCGCCGGACTTTCTGCGCGTCGTTTGCGTTAGGTACTGCATATAATTCCATAGGTTAGGGTTATATTTGCACAGACTAAAAAGTCCCTCGCGTATAGTCTGTCGTCTGCGCAGGGCCTACTTACTGTCCAATAGTCGATTAATTTTGAGTGTTAATCAGTCTTTATACCTACATGAACACAAGTTTCATAACATTTATTATAGAAAACGTAAATATCCATACAAAACGCAAATTATGCATTATTTATACGACGACTTTGATAAGGTTTGATTTTGTAGTATTTTAGGAGACAACACATCGCTCTAAATGAGATTATTATTTCCATAACCGGCTATTAGACCGAAGCCTCCAAAAGTCCAGTAAATGTCATCTAGAATAGTGTACGAATTAAATTTAGGAAGAATAATAAAAAAAAACTCCGTTGCAGTATATTTTCCGACTTTCGAAATCAAACGTATATCTATTTACTTATAACAAATTGTAACGTAAAGTGAGATGAATAAGGCCAAAAGTGGCGCTCAAAAATAAACAAAATGTTATTTTTACATAGCCAAAATATTTTCACAATATTGGTAAATGTTATTAATAAATGTTCTGACTGCTTGTATTTTTTTTCAATTTCTGGTAGATCATTGGCATCACAGTTTGAGATTAAAATTATTCTTTTTATTATTAACACATTCACTGCCGACCACTCGGATCCA